>VYZM01002117.1:0-44682 GCA_013398915.1 Dromas ardeola | reverse complement strand
TTGGGGGGTTTTTTTTTTTTTTTTTTTTTTTTTTTTTTTTTATTGGCTTTTCTTTTTGGTACACAGATGACAAAGTTTTTTGATAGCGTAAATCTCAAGGGAAAAATACTTTCAGCAACTGAATATTTTCTAGAACATGATCATGGTGAACAACTAGCACTTTGCCTGTGTGGATAAAGGGCATGAGCTCTTTATACTAGGTTATTAAGTCGGTAAAGTGAAAAAGAAAGAATTATTATTTCTTTAAATAAGTGATTAAATGTATAATATTAATATAAAAGATCTAATGGATAGGAAAAAAGGACTAGAGCAATCCCTCAAGGAACTCTTTTTCTTTAAGGTGGCAGTAGGAACGAAGAGTTTCCATTTCACAGAGTATACTTAGAAAATTGAAGCATTTTTCAGCAAACATTATCTTATAGGTCATGTACTGCCACAGTTGATTTAGAAGTAGGTGAAGATTAAACTATTTCTACTTATCAAAGAGTGTGCATATTTCTTATGACTTAATTCCCATTTCATGAAAACTGAATTAGTCAGAAGGAGAGTCAAACCCATTACTGTGCTAGTCTATGTGATGTGTTGGCAAGTGCTCACGGGAATCATTTGTTAAAACATCAGCAAAGTAGGTTAAGGTAATTTCCCACCTCCTTTTGGAACTCATGTAGTTTCTGTCTCATAATAATTATCATTGTTGTGTTTTGTTTTGTTTTTTTTTTTAAAAAAAAAAAGCTTGTGAAATTAGACTCAACTGCTGGTCAAAGAGAAGAATCCTTCCCTTGATATTGAATAATAATTGAGAGCTGATAGAAACAGATCAATAGCTGATAGAAAAAGATCCTTGACTGTGAAGATAAGAAATCTATTTCTATTCTACTGTCAGAAAAGCAGCCAATAGAACAGTTCAGAGAAAAGGTTATAAAGTTAAAGTGACAGACTAGGAAAAAAGCTGTGCATTAGCTTTTTGGCTGGCTATCAGAAAGGCATGATTGCATTTCATGAAGGTAAGTGGAAAATGTTTTAGATAATCAAGATGAGAGATGATGCACAAGGTTACTAGTGATGTGGACTCACAGAAAAGATGTCTTTGAGCCATTATGCAACAGAATCTGGCTAACTTTGAATAGGTTGGATGTGAGACTAGAGAAGAGCCCAAGCCTGAGCTGACACACAGTTAAAGGCTTATGATAATGCTGTGCAAAATGATTAATTAAAAAAGCAGGCAGATTTAGGGGAAACGTGGTTAAAGAAAAACAAGAAAAAGAACATCAGCACAGACAAAGAAAGTTATGATAAAATTGATTTCAAAATGAAGCACATGGAAGACAGCAGGTAATTGCATTGAAAAAAAACCTGAATTCTTTACCTACTATTTTATTAATTTATTCATAGCTTCTTTAGAGAATATTTTTATTCTGGTGTTTTTGGTACTGGGGGGGGGGGGCTGTTTGTTTGTTTGTTTGATTTTTGACAGGGGTACAGGAGGGAAATGTCACCAAAGTGAATTGTCTGTGTTACCCTCTTACACTAACTCTACATATGATGTCCACATGTATTATAACACGAAGATAGATCACTGGAAGAGTGATTTTGGTGGCAGGTGTGATCTGTAACCCATATCAAAGAGATTTGTAGGAGGGACATGTCAGACAGTGCTACTCTTACAAATAAAAGGAAGACTGGGTAAAAATTGTAGCCTTACACTGTGTCATAGCACATTTTTTCTTAAAAATGAAAAGATTAAAAAACATGACTCAAAATATGAAAGTTTAACAGGAAGAATAATTGAGTGATTGAGTCTGCATAACAGGAAATCTTGAGATGTGTTTATTTTACTGAGTGTATTCTGTCTCTAACACCCAAGGGATTAAACTGTAGGTGCCTTGGTCCTCAAATCAGACAGTACAGAGATTTTACATGACATGAGAATATAAAATATTGTATTCCTCATCAGAATTTCTATTCATGTATGTAGGTTTTTCTGTGGATTTTTGTACTGAAGTATGTACTGTTTACTTTTGCAAGGGAATAATTAAAAAAAACAGAGAATCATAGAATGGTTAGAGTTGTAAGGGACACAAACCAGATTTTCTATGGATTGATGCAGACTTGATATTCATTCAAAATGAGGTTTCAGTGGGCTGGAAATTACGAAATAATTGAAAAGTCTGGTTAGTTCATTTGATTCAGGTGGGAAGAGATTACACAATCAGTCTCATCTGGCTGTCAGAAAGAGTTCACAGATAAAGGATGGAGGTGAGAAACAGACTGACAAACATATTTGGTTTCCCTGAAGAAATCACAGCTGTGGTATGACAAGAGAATTGAAAGGGCAGGGATTTTAAAGTCTCATGTTTAATTTTCCTATCTTGAGCAGTGTTCTGTAGTTTCCCCCCTCCATAAATGGCTGCCTCTGATGTTTTAAGGGCTACATGTTTTAGTGTACAGAACGATGTAGGTGGCCACTCTGTGCTCCCTAGTCCTACAATGTCCTCAAAGGGCTCAATTTTTTGATATCACAAGTAATCCTACATCTGTGAATTTCATATAGGAAGTAAAGGTGGATATTGGTTTGGGGTTTTTGGTTTATTTTTTTCACTGATGTGTTCGATTAACCTTGGCTGGCTGCCAGATGCCCACCAAGACACTCTCTCACTCCTTCTCCTCAGCAGAAAATAAGATGAAAAAATCATGGGTCAAGATAAAGACAGTTTAATGTAAGAAAGCAAAGGCTGCACACAGAAGCAAAACAAAAGAAAAAAAAGTTTGATTCTTCACTTGCCATCAGAAGGCGATGTCCAGCCACTTCCTGGTAAGTAGGGCCTCAGTAGGCGCAGCAGTTTCTTCAGAAGACAAACACCTCAATAATGAAATCCTCAGTGCCCCTTTCCCTCCTCCCCTTTCCCTTAGCTTTTCTTGCTGAGCATGATATGATACGGAATATCGTTTTGGTCAGTTTGGGTTAGCTGTCCCGGTTATGTCCTCTCCCAGCCTTTTGCTCCCCCGCAGCCTATTGGCAGGCCTGCACACGCCTCTGTGTGTGTGTGACAGCCCAGATGCTCCAGGAGGCTGCTCAGCAACTGCTAAAACACTGGTGTGTTATCAGCACCATTCCAGCTACAGCTACAAAGCACAGCACTACATGGGCTGCTATGGGCAAATTAACCCCATCCCGGCCAGATCCATTATAACTGAGTATATGCATATTTGTGAATTCATGTTTGATTTGGCAGGGACATCATACTAAACGGCAATTTAAAGTACTGGGAGGAATAATAAATACATGGAAAAAGGACTAAGCAAGCATATGGCTTCTGAAAACATTACACTAAATTCAGTGACCACGCAGCTAAGAAGCAATAGCCTTTCTACAGCAAACATTTCAACCTAAACTTTGTTACTCTCTCTGCACTAAAATAAAATAAATTAAAATCAGTCTTTAATGATGCATATCCTACAGCAGAGGTATAATTTTTCTCCCAGATTTCAAGAATTGTTTTCTTTTATTATAAGTTCCTAAAATATGCTTAATATTTTTGGTTTAAATCAGATGTAAATTATTACAAAAGCCTGTCCAAGGCTCCAAGCACCCTGACACAATTAATCATACAATAAATGCAATTAAATTCTCAGCAGACTAAAACTGATTTCACAAGAACGAGATCAGTAAATCAGTCAGATACCAACACTCTTTATTGATTAGGAACCAAACCAGTATCATTCCATAGAGACCCTGTCACATAGATCTATATTTTAGTATGCCTGGGAAATTATTTAATTTGATCTCTTTTTTTCTGAGTCTATCTAAGGATCCCTCCCTCATATTATCCCCCTTTCTTCTCTTTAGCATGGGTAATTTAGTATCATCTTAAGATACTCCATGCTATGCAAAATATTTGGTTTTGTCACAAATTTAAGTTGAACAACAATTTTATCCTATTTAGAAGATAAATAACATTATGATTTGTGGTATTGCATTTGACAGACAGGAAAAGACTCCCCAGATGAATTCCATATATCTGTGCTTTCATTAAAAAAGAAAAAAAAAGGCACCAAAAAACCAAACCCACCTTCTTTCCATGTAAGTGCAGTCTTTTCAATCAGAAAAGCCCTCTCCAGGGATCTTTGTTAGTGATTGTTAATGGTAAGAGAATATTTCCTCTGCTGTCTGAAGATCGTCTAAAACTATGAACAATAGTAAAAACAGAAAGATGACTTTAGTTAATTTCTTCTCTCACTTCTCTGAGGGAAAATAATCATAATCTCTCTTTTGGTCATGGCCATATATCCCAGCATTATTCCACACATTAAGAGCCTCATTTTTTCTGTATTGTAGGACATATGGGACAAGCAAGTGGTGTCCAAGGAAAGGAAATGTGAGAAAAGAGGGAATACTAGAATATTGAAAGAACATTGTGAAAGAAGCAGCAGAGCTGCAATATGCTGTAGATGTCTGAAGGCAGACTTTCTAGAGTCCTTCCGGAATTACGTAAGGACTCTAGCATAAATTGTTGCATGTCGGTGCAAACCACCTAATTTAGATGAATTGTTTTACTTGAGTCCACAGGTTTTAGTACCGTCCGCTAGCACTTATAATTAGCCTGGTCCATTTTAACAATGAAACTCAGCAAACAAAAGTCGCAAGGTAGAAAACACAGAGAGAGAAATAATTTTTCAGTGTTTCCCATAATCATGTGAGGTATTTCAGTTTTGAATATTCATGTAAGGGCATTGCTTATAAGGGTCATCACATCCAGCCTTTGGAAAACATAAGGAAAATTGCAAACTATTTTATTTTTAAGGTTATGATAATGATCATTAATTCAATGGTAAAATCCTTTTTGGAACAAAGAAATTGATATGAAGAGCTAATTTCTTAAGTCCATACAAAAGCTCCTAACAAATGCCCTCAGTGAGGAATGCTTGGAAGGGTCAAGATTTATTATTACGTTATTTAAAAAAACCTAAAAATATTAAAAGTAATTGAAAATTGTAAATATGGTAAAAATTTACCTGGAACCTGAAATTTTTCTTACTAATTAAGTATGAAAACTTAGACAATGGTATACTTAGCTTTTAAATATACATTACAAGTCACGATCCTGCAGAAAGTCCACTCAGGTTTAAAAAGGGCACAGTGAAAGTGGTACACAGAATAATGTTACTGTGACAGAAAGTACACATCCCACCATTTTGTGCCATGTTTTAAAATTTATTTATGTAAAAGAAAACTTATAATTCCATATTCCACAGATGTCTTTGGTTTATGCAAAAAAAAATATTTTTTTGAAAATCAGCTTATGAGGATCTTCAGAGAATTACATCAGTGTCTTTAAAATAGTTCAATATACCTTTAATGTACTCAAAATTTAGCAAGGTTCATCTCCACATTTGACACTAATACAAGCCTGTTTATCTATCAGCCAACAGGCGTTATGCGTATGCAAAGTTATAGTGAGATTCCATGTAGCTGATAGTGGTTCTTACATTACATTATTATCACGCTAGAAAAAAATTAACTGTACCTTATACTAAAATGTTAACATCACATATAGTATGGATTGTGTGATACGCTTCACAAATGTGTCTTTGCAAATTTTTGGATGAGAGCAGTGTATATGCAGCTGCATATTTATTACAAAGCAAGATAGTCAAACTTGTTTACACAGTGTACATGATTCTATTATTCTTCTACACCTATCAACAGATGATTTCTTTTTGCCTGTACTCTTCCTGAATTCTCTTTAAATTGAATTTCCTTTCAGAATAGCTTTGGACTCTTTCCTGACTCTTTGTCTTGCTTCATAGCTACTCATTCTAAGAAATGTTACTAAAAAAAGAAATGGTGTGGAGAGAGAAAGGAATTCTGCCTGAAATTATTATTATAACAAGGACTCTGTCATGGGTAACTTTGTCTAAAGGTTATTTTATCTTTATTTTTTCAGAGGGTCTAAGAAGCTTGGCACTTCCTACATAACTCTTGAAACTAACTTAGTATTTGCCTCCTTCAGCCATTATTTCAGACACTTAAAACTTATTTTTTGTTGAAGGTCTTAATGACATTTACAGGACGGAATGATTACCTAAAATGATTCAGTCAATTAAAAAAAAAAAAAATAATAATTGTGGGTAATCAGCAAATACCTGAGCAAAATTGTAGGTAATTTAACATTACCTCCAAAATTTACAAATGACTAAGAAGTTGACTAAGGATGAAAGATGGAAAGGCTAGTGATGGGAGAACACCAGCTGAGATGAGTTTTGAATCCTCAAAGGATTCTCCCTCTGCCTAAAACTTTTCCTGTGGGTACTGATTTTTATTGCCTTCCTGTAGGCAGTCCTTTAACAACTATAAGCTATTTCTACAAATTCTTGTCTTTGCCATTTTAACAAATATTTTCCATATGTCAGAGTTCAAGGAGCATCTGGATGACACTCTCAGTCGTATGGTTTAGCTTTAGGTAGTCCTGCAAGGAGCAGAGAGTCGGACTCAATGATCCTTATGGGTCCCTTCCAGATCGAGATACTCTATGATTCCATGGTATGTTATTCTGTCAAAAACTCTATTAATGTTTTGTTGGGTTTTTTTATTTGTTTTAGTGGAAAATCTTTGTTTTGTTTTTTCCTCATTTCATGGAAAACCCTCATTACATTTTCCTGGGTTTGTTTTTTTTTTCTTCTTTTTTTTCTTCAATCTGTAAACTCTGCAGCAGACAAAGTTGTCTTCAGTTTTTGTGCAATCATCTACTGTCACAAGGCACTACTCTAGCACCAAAATGCAGATGCTTTGTCCATGCTTTATTTCTCCAACAAGACACTTGGAAAGCGAAGATGACAATTTGCTATAAGGTAACCCTTTATGTTCAATTTGTAGAGGCATCATATTTGCCACCCTCCAGATCTGAAAGGCCAGTTTAAGTAAGGTATCACTCACCACAATTAAGAGAAAGCATTTAATCCTTTAGAATGCACGGGCATACAGCATCTGGTTCTGGTGATTTGTTTTCCATTTCATAAATTTTCTTTGTAAGTTCTATTTTAACATTTCACTTTCAGAAGCATTTTATTTCCATATCTCCTCTAAATTCCCTGTAAAGGTTTCTAATATGGGAATTTCCTCAGTTTCTTCCACAGTTAACAGAAGCAATGAATACATTTAATTATCATGGTTTTATCTTTTTTGACTATTCTTTATCTTACCCTGAACATCTTAATGTCCCACAGACTTCTTTGCAGAACACTTCTGATATAGTTGAAGGAAGTTTTCATATTTATGGTGTTAGCGTACAATAATTTGGGTATTAGTAGAAGTGAATAGGCTAACACAAGGGAGAAACGGGGTAGCTAAGATCAAAATTAGTAATTTCTTCTTAAAATGCAAATATCAGTTCTTGCAAGGATTTTTCACTTTTGTAGCTTTAACACTTCTATGGAGATTAGGGATTTCCTCCAGCGTATCAAGACATGTTTTCCAGTTACCTAAATCTTTCAAATATTCTGTATGGTAAATTTCACCTTTATGGCTTGCAAGTGTTCATCAGAGGTGGGGATTTTTTCCCCTTTGTGATCATATACTAGATTTAAACTTCTCATAAGCCACTCCAGAGCACTGAATCTTAGTTGAATTCAAAGAATCTGCTTCTGTTGCATGTTAAGCTAAGTGAGAAAAAAAGAGGATGAAATGCATCTAAACTAACTGCAGGAGAGAGAGATAACCTTTTTTACCTGGTCCTCTTGATGCAGTCAAGCCAGGAGACCTCAGCTGAATGTTTGGCATTCTGGCAAGGATTGTTCCAGGAAGGACAGAACATTGACTTGGAGCTCTGCTTCACGAAAGTTAAGACTGAGGGAACTATTTTTCAATTGATAAGAAAAAGAACTCTAGATCAACAGGCAGAAGTCCTAATTCTTCTCTTATATGGAGTGCTATAAATCAGAACTGAGCAAATTAAATTAGGCTGATATTGAAGCAATGCAAAAAATCTGATACCTTTTCTCTCTGATGGGTTGTCTCCTGACTTGCTATATAGCTCTGTGCGGTGATCACACCTCTCCGACTTCAGTTCCTCCTCTCTTAAACTAATCTATGCTGTTTATCCACCTCAAGTTTCCAGAGGTGACAAATGTTAAGCACATTTGGTATTAAGATGAGTTTTATGTTTCTGTTCTTTTTTCGTTTTGTTGTTGTTGTTGTTGTTCTTAGAGACTGCCTCACAAAAGCGTAATAAATTGAGAACATGAAAATAAGGAATATATAATTCTTACCAGCAAATGGAATTTCTAATACTTTTAAGCCCCTAACCCCTTTTCTCAATCCTTTTTCTTTTACCATGAAAATCTGTTTTATACTAGGGAATGTTTTTTTCCCTACTGGCATATTTAGATAATTTTGGTAATAAGAGAGTAAGGGTCATTTATTTTTTCTTTATCATTACCTAGACACTCTTTAAAAACTTCATTGTGCAAGTCCCAGACATTTAACTTGACAGTAGAAGTTATGTTTATATTTATGCTTTTACATTATGCTTATGTTTATTCTTCTGCCATCTCTGTGGATGTTCAATATGCATTTCCAGATACTCTTGTATTTTTAAAAATTGTCAGGTGTATAAATATGGGACAATCCTTATTCTGACCGAGCACTTTTCTGAAAATTCACACTGCATAAAGACTATTGTCACTGAGAATACCTTGGGGAAACTATTTCTTCCTCATTACCATGCAAATATTCCTTATACCTGAGAGGGTGAGTGGGTTACTGTGAAAGGGAGAGGAATTTCTACTCAAAGATTTAATAAGTTAAGGGATTTTTTGAAGACTTTCTTGCTACTCAAACAGATGTTGAATTTTGGCAATTTTCATATTCTGAAGGTGACCTCTTTTAACCACATTCCACTGCCAGGGGCTCCCTCAAAAACTGGCTAGTTTGTTACAGGGAAGATTTCTGAGAGCTTTCAGGTCAGGAAAGGCTTATTCTTTGAAGAGCTGGGAATCACTGAAAAAATACTCTCTCTGAAGTACTTTAGAATTTAGCAGGATTTGCTATTGCCATAGAGACCTTGCAAAAAAATATGTGATGCTCTACCTTCGTATTTTAAAACAAGTAGCTATTATAAGAAAAGTTACTTGAAACTTGCATGTTTGATTTAGATCCTGTTCATCTCAGATCCTTGGGAAATTAAGATTAGCTATCTCAACTCTCATTACAAATTACAATGCCACAAAAGTTTAATTAATTAAATGTTAACAGTTTTTTTTTTATTGAGTCCGCATTGTGTCTTCTATGAATATTTAATGTGATGGTTATGGATTTGGATCAATGCTCTCTCAAACTATCATCTTACCTTAGTTAAAATGAGTGGGGTTTATGTCTACTGTCCTTTGACTTGATAATATACCCCAAACATTTAACTACATGTACCATATTAATATCTATACTTCTGTATCTTATGTAGGACTTTATATTCTCATGTTTTCTTCAGAAACTGATTTACAATAATCTGTTTAAATATTTTGATTCTTTTTTTTCCTTTTTTGTCTTAACCTTTATACAGTTTCCTATCTAAATTGAAGTATTCTGAATACGTTTTGTCCTGTGAGAGTATTTTTCTTCTAGTTTTGGTACCAATGCTATTTTTAAATGATGTTTCTCCTTTTTTATTTCATGGCTCTCCAGGCTCAGATCACTCACCACTCTAGATTCAAGGATGGTTACAGATTAACTGTTCCCAAGAAGGGTCCTCAATAAAGATACATTTGCTCTTACAAGTTAATGTGCAACATCTAATAATGTTTTTAGAGGACACTCACTAACCTACTAGGTCAGAAAATAATTCATCCTAGAAGACTTTTTGAGATTTTACATTTATTTGTTTTCTTGAATAAAATGAAGAACTTCTGCAATTTATTTTCATTGTAAAGCAAACAGATGGCCAACAGTCAATGCCTGTGTTAAGGGGGTAACTACTTTCAACGTAGCATTAAGCAGTGAGGCTTGATACTGGCCGTTTATTTCCTAGCAAAGCGCCACAGTCTAACATCAGTTGTGGAGGGTTATGCCCTCATTTTTATCTACACTCTTTTATCTCTCTACCATGAAAATTGCATGTTTTCATGAAATTCTGTAGTTTTCACTCACATTTTCTTTTTGTCTTGTCAAAATAAATTTCTAGATAGCTGCAATCCCACTCAGTTAGGCTCTTACATGATATGAACTGGTAAGGCATCTTCTAGTGAACTAGAAAAGGTGAATAAAGTGCACAGAGAGTTTACAACTATACAAATAAACTGAAGAGGACAAGGGTGTAGGCTTAAAAACTGAAATGGAATTGGTCACACTGTTCAATTGTTAAGGTGGTCTCTGGCACAGCTTTGATGCAGGTCAGTCAGCTCAGTCCAGACAGTCTGTGTATGGATATTAACATAAGCTGTGAACAGCTTTCTGGACATGTCTACACTGCTCTTTGGAGTACAGAGGTATAGGTATGCTATGCCACATGGGCTTCTCAGACAAATAGTTGCTGGCCTGTTTTACTTACTAATGTTAATACAACAAAAGAATGCTGTTAAATGCAGTTTTTCTTGCAGTTGGAGTGTCCTCCCAGTGCAACAGTAGATTTGCTGGGAAAAGATTTAGCTATCTTAGGTTCTGTAACAGATTCTGGTTTTAAACTTATCTGGACTACCAACAAATTTTCAGTGTTTTACCTTCACAAGACTTCCACAAGGTAAATAAATACTGTTAACTGCATTTTGCAGATGAGGAATTAAGGAACAATGTCAATAGTTTTGATAACTGAGCAAGTTACTGGAGAATAACAGGTAATCCCATGAAAGTTGTCCCTTATTTTATGGAGTAACTACACGTACGCGTGCTCTTGCTTGGCAGAGCTGAGGTAGTTTACACGGAGATATTACATCTTGCACTCTGAGCTTTCTTTCTGCACCCTCCAGCAGCAGCAGTAAGAGGAAAACCAATCCTCTCCCCAAATCTTGAACTTCTGAATTGCAATCTGGATGGTAGTTAAGAAACTCAGTACTAGGAAGCATGCATGATGTAGCAAATAAACCATTTCTTCGACTGTCAGCTGTAGCTGAAAAAGCAATGACCAAGATTAGTGCAGCACCAGAGAAATTACCTATCACTGAACGGTCATTTCAGCTAACAGCTCTGATCTTACTTGGAAAATGTTTAAGCAAACTCATGCAGGCAGACCTCAAGCCAGGCTTGATGGATGGTGTCTGACTCAGTTCTACTGCATCCTAAGCCAAAACCAAAGTTATATTTGTGTTAGTTTGTTTTTTTCCATAATTATGTGCCAAGATTTTTATTTGGTCTGTACTAGATTTGAATCGTGTGGGTAAACAATAAGCCAGCCTCATTTCAGGGAAATAATTTCTGTCTCTCTACACTTCTTCAAGCAGGCCTTTCCTCCAGCTGACAACTCTTGCTGTGAGGATGAAAGCCTCCAAACCAGGCTTAGAAGTAAATCTCCACTCCTTGGCTGAAGAAGTGCTTGACGAAGGTTGGTGTATTTGCAACTATTTGGTATTTGTTTTAATCAACTAACTCATTTCAATCTGCAATCACCTGAGCTCTAGTGAAGTGACTCAAAGAACAAAGATCAAATATAATCCACATCTGTCTAATATATGTCTGACCTTTATCACCTTTCTAAACAGGCCACTTCTTCAACAGTCTTTCTGATCACATCTACTCTTCCATATCTAAAATAAATTACATTTGCATATGACTTTTGTGTGGCATCTGCTTTTGGTACTTCGCACATTTATTTATTCCATTGATTTGTTTCACCTCTTAGAAAAATGAAATATTCACATAAAAATTGTAATTACTATTGTAGCGCCCAAATAATGCACGTCTTCAGAGTTAATAACATAAGCATTAAATTGATTTTTTTAACAACCAAAAAATGAACTAGTATTCTATGCTATAAACTGTGGAAAAACATTTACACAAAATCTCTCTCTGGGTCTCATCATCTCTGCTTTTGTTTATGCAAGTAAAATATGATAAAATGTCCAGTTTTTCTTCATAGATTCAAAGTGACATTAGTCATATATAAATAGTCTTAGATGTATATATAAAACTAGAGAACAGACACTGATACAGCTTGCACAGAGAATAAAGATTTTAAAAGTGAGAACACATTTTGGTCATACCCTGTGTTCACGATTTTTCTCCTTTTCTTTTATCATGCAGAGATGTCAAATGGTTTTATGTCACTGATGTTCATACAGTCATAGATTGACTATAGAATAGTCTTTAATTAACAAAACTTTTGCTAAAGCTTGTATTTTATTTGTCGAACCCAATTTTTTCACTTCAGGACAAGACAGTGCTCATCCTAGGTGAAGTTTTCTATTTTATATTGAGAGGATTCATGAAGCATGTGACATTTCTGGTTCTTGCTTTTTAAATACCATCTGAATGGGGATGGATCCTTCCATTCATTAACTAGGAGTTCCAATACAAGCTTTATTTTATCAGTTTAGTATGTGGGAAGATTTTGTAAACTACAATACAAACGTTGTGAAGTCTTTCAAATTTGTCTTTTATACCATGTACTGTGACTTAACAATGCCATGCATGAAATGAGTCAGATTAAAATGATTCATAATATGATATTTTACATATCTGAGCAAAAGCTTTGAATAATCCTTTGTTAACTTAGCATGTTTAAATTGTCAAATGATTCCTGAGAAAAGTAATTTAATCTTGCTTCCTATGGCCTTAAAGCAAAGATGTATTAGATGCATATTTATGCAATTAAGGACTTAAATTGAAAAAGGAAGTCTGATTAGTAAATACATTTATAGCAGTTTGGAAAACTTCTTTTTCCTCTAATACCCAGCAGTTTCCTCTAGCACCAGAAATATTTTGTTTTTCAGTTAAAAAGAAAGAATTAAGAAATATTTTAATTACATTCCTGAGTTTAAAGCATGTGTAGTCAAAAAGTATTGTGGTGTTCTGCAGAATAGTTGTTTCCATAATGTGTACATCCTTATGACAATAAATGCAATGAGATAACATTAAGTTCTCATTTGATTTTACAACTGCTTCAAAGTTTATCTTTTTTTTTTTTTTTTTTTTTTTTGCTTTACTAGAAAGTATGCTTACAGCTAGAACCTTGACAAACTTTGGACTTAAGTACATCCACAATCAACAGAAATTCAATTTAAATTGAACAAGTGATAAATTTTCTGAATTTGTTCATAGTTATAAATATTGGCTCAGGAATAAAAGATACCATCTTTCTAGCAGGAAAGAACCAAACATTTGAATAATCCAAACTGAAGTAACATTTGCTGAGAAGATACCATCTCACAAGTGAAGTGATATTTCTCATGTGGTCTTTAATACCATGAACCTAGACCAAATAATCTACGCTATCTGTAAAAAAAAAACCCAAAATAATCATTTATCTTGTTTTTTAGATACAATGCTTGTTACTGCTTTCCTCTGTTGGTTCTAATAAAACATAAATAAATTATTCCTCTTTGTAGTAGTGTTTGTAAAACTGTTCTACTGATTTAAAGAACACAGCCTGGTTTTAACATTCTGATTTTTCCTCAACTATATATAGAGTATATATAAACACATATAGTTAACTATCAATATTTACACTCAAATTACTTTAATTTCTTGGCCTTGCTACTTGTCTGCACTATACAGAGAGAGGAAGTTTGCGCCTGCGGTGGGTAAGCCTTGGCTAACAGCCAAACTCCCACCCGGCTGCTTGCTTACTCCCCCTCTTCAGTGAGATGGGGGAGAAAATCCGAAAAACAGGGAGCGAGAAAGCTTGTGGCTTGAGATAAAGACAGGGAGCAAAGACAGAAGGCAAGTACCAGTTACTGCCGTGGACCAAACAGCCTCAACTTTGGGAAATTCGCTTCATTTATTGTCAATTAATATAAATGTTTAATTACTGCTTCGGGTACTGGGAAACAAAAACCAAGAAAGAAGAAACAAACATCACACACTTGAGGAAAGCACCTTCCCCACCCCCCACCCCCCTTTCCCAGGCTTTTCATCCCTCCAAGTACCTCTTGTCCCCCCTTTTACATCCCTGCAAGATACACTCAGCCCCTTGAGGTAACCAGGGGTGCAAGGGGTGTGGTGGTCAGGGGGCAACAGCTTCTCTCTGCACCTCTGTCCTTCTCCCTCCCTCTGCTCCAGTGCAGAGTCCGTGTTGTTCCTCTTCCTCCTTTCATCACCTTGGTGTTCCCTCCCTTGTTCCTCACTCTTTTTTGCTCCTCCTCGCTCTCCCCACTGTGGCGTTTTCTGTCCGTTCTTACATACGCTTTCCCCAAGGCGCCCACACGGTGGCTGCGGGGCTCAGCCGTGCTCTGCGGCGGCTCCGTCGGAGCCGGCTGGAACCGGCTGGAACCGGTTGGAACCGGTTGGAACCGGTTGGAACCGGTTGTGTCCGGCACGGGGCAGCCTCGGCCTCTCCCCACAGAGGCCGCCCTGCAGCTCCCCCCCGCCACCGCCACCAGCACCTGGGCACTGGCACCCCGTACAGCTCCAGAAAGAACTGTAATTACATCGGCATTCGGCTGTCTGACAGTTACCACGGATATTTCCCATTCAGGCAAGTTCCATGACAAAGATTTCACAGCCATTTGTGAATGATATCCCTGTGCGTAGCCCGTACCCCTCTTGCCTCCGTCTGCTGTGAGGGAATCTTCCACAGGGCTTCGAGGTCACATACATTGTACTACATTGCAATTAGACTAAAATAAAAAGGCAGAGTACACCTCACTTAACCTTTCCAAACTCTGTCGCCCAAGTACCTGTGCCCTGGTTCTGATGAACCTACAAGGGACCCAGAAGTTGAATTAGCTTAAAAGTCATAAAAATTACTGTGTAAATGTGGTATATTTTTCATTATATTCCCTACTGCTCCGTTTGTTTAGCTTCCACCAGTTCTTATTTAATGTTTATATTGTGCTTGAAGACTAAATTAAATCAATTAATTTCTGTACTAAATGACAAAACAAAGGCTTTGTGTAGTTGCATCACAATTTAGGTGACAAGACACTTTTTTTGTAAGACCAAAACCTACGTGGAAGAAGTAGTGGGTACTTTCTTAGCACATCTTCCACACAGCTGCCACCCTTGTGCAGGTTATGAATGAAATAAAACTCACAAAGGTGAAATTCCAAGCTAGGAATACAGGCTCAGCAGTTAGACTCTTCAAACAGAAGTAAATTTGATAGGGATGCCATTGAGGGCAAGACAGTGTGAAGTACCACATAGTGTTTTCACAGTTCCCTGTCTGATTACAATCACACCTTAATGATTTCTATCCCTTATTCATGTGCCATGCTCACTGATTTATGCATTATCTCTGGAAACATCACAATAAATAAGTGCTTGGCATGTGTTATTTTTTTCACTTCTTACTGGATATTGGCACCAGGAATACCAATACCATTGTATATATTGCCCTGATGAGTGTGCTGTGGTACTCCTTCTTGTCCTTGCTGACTTTTATAACCATCAATTCCCTCAGCTATAAGAGAATTAAGCTTCTTGGGAGAAGCAAACATGTTTTGCTTAGATCCTGGTCTATAGAAAGGCACAATAATATTACACTATCCTGTATCTTTCATCCTACCGTTTCCCCTTCTCTAGAACAGAGGCTTTTAAGCACTGCCATGGTGCCATGGGATTCATACTCAGAATTCCTTTGAATTGCGGTTTCATGTCTTAACATCTACCTCACACATAACTCTTCTTTGTTAGGCTGGGGAGTTGTAGCAGCCTGTGGATCAAACGAAAGCACAGCAGCAGCAGTGGCAGTTTTTTACGGATGAAAAGTCTTGAGGTCAAACTCAGATGTGATTTAAGCAAAGCAAAACTTGTGTGTCCTTAGCAGAAGTTCATCTGCTTAGAAGGTCCATCATTTTTACCTCAGAAACACTTATTGTTTCTATATTCATACCTAGTAACTGAAGTTGCATGTCAGGAAACATTGAAGTTCTGCTAAATAGACAGACAAAAAGATAAATAAACTGGAAAAGGAGAATTTAAATAACACCACCTGTAGTGGAGTTCAGCCATGCTTTCTACTGCACATGAAAAGAAGCCCAAGAATATTCACACCATGCTGATCTTTTATTGTCTCGGAGCTAAATTTTCTACTGTCCGGTAAGATGAAAGGGTTTTTCTCATTGGGGTTTTGTCTGTATTTTTTTCAGTAATGACACCTACTAAACTTAGTCATGAGCAATCAACAAAAGTAAGAAAGGAATGGTTCCCTACTTTGATTGATTTTAGTGAGGGTTTTTCTTAAGACCTGCATCATTAAAATACAGTGAATATCATAGTGGCTTTACATTTAGAAAGTGAAAGCACGATTTCATGAAAAAAAGAGTTTTCTGATTTATATTAATGACCTGGTGAGTGTCCCATTCGTTGTTTTTTTTAAGTTTAGGAATAGAAAGGACAATAAAATTATATCATGGTCTGACATTATAAAACACAACTTTATCTGTGTTATCAGTGCTAGTTCTAGCTACATCATGTTCTGTATTTTTCATTACAATTGAGAAAAAAAAAAGAGTTTCATTATGACTCTTCTTAGTTTATGTTTGTTTATGTTTGTTTAGTTGGTTATTTTTATTCGTTTACATGAAATGTTGCATTTTCCTTTATTGTTTGGATCTGGGTTACTGCCTCAGCTTTTCTGATATGATTTTATTAAGATTTGAAAGCTTTTGCTTGAATGTTTTTTTTTCTATGTCCGTTCAGGGATATGTAGAAAAAGGAAGTAAAGAATATATCACGTATACACATGATTTGAAAGCTGAGATAAAACAACATTTGGGAACAATTGTTTTCTAAAGAGCCAGTTAATAACTAAAGATGTTATCTTTTAATTTTTTTTTTAAATATTCTAAACATTTAAAGATGTTCCTTCCAACAGAGTCTAGTTGGAGATCAGTGATGAGTGGTGTTCCCCAGGGGTCAGTACTGGGCCCAGTCCTCTTCAATATATTCATCAACGACTTGGATGAGGGGAGAGAGAGCACCCTCAGCAAGTTTGCTGATGACACAAAGCTGGGGGGGGTGGCTGACACACCAGAAGGCTGTGCCGCCATACAGAGAGACCTGGACAGGCTGGAGAGTTGGGCGGAGAGAAACCTCATGAAATGCAATAAGGGCAAGTGTAGGGTGCTGCACCTGGGGAGGAATAACCCCCTGCACCAGTACAGGTTGGGGGCTGACCTGCTGGAGAGCAGCTCGGTGGAAAGAGACCTGGGAGTCCTGGTGGACAACAGGATGACCATGAGCCAGCAATGTGCCCTTGTGTCCAGGAAGGCCAATGGCATCCTGGGGTGCATCAAGAAGAGTGTGGCCAGCAGGTCGAGGGAGGTCATCCTCCCCCTCCACTCTGCCTTGGTGAGGCCACACCTGGAGTACTGTGTCCAGTTCTGGGCTCCCCAGCTCAAGAAGGACAGGGAACTGCTGGAGAGGGTGCAGCATAGGGCTACTAAGATGATTAGGGGACTGGAACACCTCTCTTATGAGGAAAGGCTGAGGGAATTGGGTCTGTTTAGTCTGGAAAAGAGACGGCTGAGGGGTGACCTTATTAATGCTTACAAATACTTAAAGGGTGGGTGTCAGGAGGATGGGGCCAGGCTCTTTTCAATGGTGCCCTGCAACAGGACAAGAGGTAATGGGTACAAACTTGAGTGTAGGAAGTTCCATCTCAACATGAGGAGGAACTTATTTACTTTGAGGGTGGCAGAGCACTGGAACAGGCTGCCCAGAGAGGTGGTGGAGTCTCCATCTCTGGAGACATTCAAAACCCGCCTGGACGCGTTCCTGTGCAACCTGCTCTAAGGTGACCCTGCTCTGGCAGGGGGGTTGTACTAGATGATCTCCAGAGGTCCCTTCCAACCCTATGATTCTATGATTCTATGATTATAAACTGAAAATTATTTTTACTCAGGTAAGTTGTTTTTAGAAAAATAATGTTGGTGATCATATATTTTAGTGTATCAAATCTTGCATAGTACTGGCTTCAGACAAACTAAGCGGAATCCCATCCCTTTTCACAACTTTTATTCAGTTAATTGTTCTAGAATATTTTCATTTCATTGTACTGGAAAATTCAAACCTACTACTAGAGGTGTTTTAAGAATTATTCTTATCTGAGAAGTAGAACAAAACCATTCCCTTCTACCTGTCTCACTACATTAGCATTCATAAGCTTAGACTCCCTTATATGAAATACTACTAATAATGCATCTATAATAAAATAACCCAATATATCCTTTTATCATCCCAAGTTAGCTTAATGTGATAGAAGGTTTCTGTAGAGAGGATAGACTCCCTATAACATATTCAGTATTTTAGTAAAATATAACTCAATCTGCCTTGACATATATATATATGTATACATGGGTTTTGATCTCCTAATGCTTTATACCAAGAAACTCTTCAGTCAAGTATTGTGAATGCATAGAAAATTTACTTCTCACTCCAAAATATCTTCACCACTTGCTCAACAATTTACATCTACATGTGCCCCATAGCACTCTCTCTTTATATTACTTCTGTGTTCAGGAAAATTTAAAGACCATGAGACAAGGTAACAGCCTTCCCATAAATAAAAAGCAATTGGAAAGAGGAAGACAATTAACTGTTCTTTATTCCATTGGCCCAAAAGTAATGGGCTTAATTTGCAAGGAGGGATATTTAAGTTAGATGTAAAAAAAGGTAAGGATCTAGCTATCGGTTAGGGTAATTAAGCTTTGTAATACATTGTCCAGGGAGCTTTTAGAATCCATAAAATTGATATTTTTTTAAAAAATAGGTAAAGCAAATGTGTTAGGAATACCTTGGCTACAGCTGATTATGTCCTCGGGCAGAGAATTTGATTACATGATACCTCAAGTTCCTTTCCAGGTCTATTTTCTGTGTTTTGTAAGACTGCAAATAGTGAGGTAACCATATCCACTTTTCTAAGACAATATTAGAAAACAATTAGAAGGGATCGATGTACAGTAAGGCACACAGCAGTATCAATTACAGTGTCTGGCTTCCAGTTTAGTACATGCTGGTATGGATTTCTGAAGAGCCTTAGCCTCCTCATCAGTCTGTTGTGTGACAGAGCCATGTGGCTGTGGGTCTCAGATGATATCAATAATGACAACCAGAGCAAAGAAAAGCCTTTTAGCTGTTTGTTGTAATTTGAGGGAGTTTTAGCAAAAAAATAATAATCTTAAAGTTCTAGCTTGTTTTTTCCTGTCTTTTGTTAATTGTGCCAACCATGTCATTATTCACTCTCCCTGAGAAGCAAAGCAGGTTTGAGTTGGTTGGTTTTTTTCAGCCCAAGCTGATACATTGGTTAACCAGACAAAGTTTCCAATATTGCAGCCTAAATGATTATAAATAATTACCTCAACAATCAAAACTTTTGGGTTTAGTTATCCAAATCTACATGAAATAACTCAAGGATGCTGCTAAATCTTGTGTATTGTTTACCTGAACGTACTTATTTAGCTATTAAAAAAAAATTATTTATTGCCTCAGACTTTCAGTGGAAAAACATATGTTTAACTCCAGACTGAAGAGTATGCTTCCACATTGTTTTAATTATGAAATTTGAGTTTGTAAGGGACAATCACGTCTAATGGAATACATTTCAGTCTACATATAGTTGGAGTTCTTTTAGTAAAAAATCAAAGTGCTCTGTCTCAAGGGAAAATTGGACACGATATTGTATATCCAAAATAGCAATAACAAAAATCATTTGAAGCTTTTGAAAATGTTGTCTACAATATTTCTGTGATTCACTATTTGTCAGAAAAACGTATTTATTTGAGTAGGCATGCTCTTACGGTTTTCTTATAGTTCACGCCATATGGCGTAACTTCCTCTCAGAAAACACTATGCTCAAGACGCTACAGTATCTTTGTAACAAAACCAACAGTTCAGAAGAATCTTTGAACCCTTCTCTTTCCTCCTTGGAGAGTGAAGATCCTCCACATTTAGAAGTTCTGCATATTTTTAAAATAAAAATAACAAGTTGTTGAAAGGCCTGTTTTTTAAATATGTATCTTATTCTCCATATAAATCTACATACCTGTTACCTGTGTACTACTCGCATTGATTTGGTCATACCTTAATTGATCTGGATGGTAGTATTACAAAGTTATTCAAATGGAATTTTCATAAATAATGGCATACAAACATGTAGGCTTCTTGACAGCTCTAGGGCAATTCATGAGAGAGGTGGATTGTTTGGGTTTTTTTTTAAGATATTAACAGGCAATGGTCATATTTTATTCCTCCTTTTTACTGTATTATATATTCCTCTGAGATACACTTTGATTACAGACCTTAACTATCCCACAAGCACAAGCAAAATCCACATTCTAGTGTTGGGGGTATAGTTTGCCTCTTTTCCTCGGAAAGGGGCATGATTTTTGGATGGTTCATTGAATAGTTCTTGGTTTCAGTAGTGGGCACCATCCCTCCTTCTCCTGTGCAGAAAGCAGCATTCTGTAACATGTTTCTCAGGCTTTCAAACGCCAGCTGCGCTCCTCAGAATAGCCATGCATTTGGTCTGTCCCTTTCCTGCAGGCTGCTGGAGCAGCCAGTCAGCTAGCTGACTTTGGTACTTTGCTTCTTAACCCATGACAGCAGCCACTCCACCCCAGCAGACAGAGGTGGAAGAACCCAACATCAAATGCTGCTGCAAGGAAATGGATGAAGAGCAGGGCAGCTCCCTGTATGAAAGGTACATGGAAGCTCATTGAGAGAGCAGAGAGGAGAAATGGGGGTGTCTCAAAATTAAATCTGACTTTTGTGATTGATCTATTTACGACAGTCTAATATTTGTGGTCACCACAAAGGCAATTTAGTGTAGGCTTGTAAAATTCCTTTTGCTTCAGGTAAGACTAGGAGAATGGCCTAGGGTGTCAATGAGAAAACATTTACAGTTTAGTTTCCACAGAAATATTTTTCCCCTCAGGCTTGACACACACATCGTGACAAAACATTCAACAGCTTTGCCAGTAGAAGTATTTTTGTCTGTACAGCAGTCTATGCATAGATTTTTTATGTCTATCTTATGGTTAAGAATTTTTCAACTTTGTAACAAATGCTTCAGTGAATCACCCGAAGTTTCAGCCTGTTACTGTTTTACAATGCTGTCATAATGATTTGTTACTGTATTGGTGCCTCTGAAACACCAAACCCCTGGAGGAGCTTTCTGACCTTCTGTCACTGTATCATTTTATTTTTGTACAGAGAGTGATCAGAGCTCAACAATTTGAAAGGCCAGTCCAATATTTAGCTTTATAATTGGTAGCATTCTTATCATGTCCAAGTGTTCCAGGTTATTTTGCTTAGAAATATATTAATTGATTTCTTAGTTTCTGGTGCATAGTTCAAAAGCATGTCATAAGTGTAATATTCATAATTCACTTTAAGGTGTGCTAAGAAAGTTATTCGTATATATCACTCTATTTTAAGAGGCATCCTAGAATGCATCTCTTCTGATATTGCCATCCATGGTGTGAATAACAGAATAGAAAGATAAAATTTAAATGAATAAAACAAATAATTTTGAAAATGTGAGTATTAAACTAGTAATGACCTTATACACAAGGTAAGACAAGTGATTTTCCTAAATGTTTGGACTGAATGAAATTTAATTCTGATTAATTTGTCTGAAATACAGATGAAAAGAAAGACTGTAAATGGTAAGTATTTCCCACTGCTTGAATTAACACACCGATAATTATTTTTAAAGACAGTTTTAAATTGCAACAAAGTGTATTTCTCATCAAGAGAAATTTATCTACTCATAGTTTCAAGCTTACATTTTACCAGGTACATAAAGCACATTTTAAAACAGACAGGATTTTTTTTTTTTTTTTTTTTAAAAAAAAAAAGAAGAAAAAAAAAAAAAAAAACTTAAGAAAATGTTATCATGTGATTATGCAATCAAAACAGATATTAGGATCAAAGTCTAAGACGTTCAAAATACAGAGTTACTCTGAGCACATCAACAGTAACAAACACAATATAAAATTTACACAAAGTACTTCAGTTATATTTGAATATTTCTTTGTTCTTTCAAAGAAGTGCTAGTTAATTCTATAGTTATGTTTAAAAAAACTATTTATATTCTACTCTGCTATTTTTGCTTACATGGAACTCTCAAACTTCACTGTGAAATTTCCCAGGTTTTCAGAATTGCAGCTGATGTAACTTGGCATAAGCCTATTGAAATTCATGAACTACACTTCTCTGTCCTCATAAACTGGCTTTTTGATCCAGGTCCACATTGGAGACACTCCTGTCCCATTTTGATTTCTGTGGTCTAGCCTACACGTACAAAACCTTCTAAGTAAATTATATAGCTTATGTGTATGCAAGGAGTTCCTCAAAGTGAAAAAAAATTAGACATCATTAATCATACTCAGCAACAAAATGGTGGAAAAGTTTTTTGCTTGACTCTGAAAACAGTAGTCAAAAGGTGAATGGACCCTTCCATTGCTTTCCACTTGTTGGAAAGTCTTTAATTCCACTTTCATGGTGGAATATCCTTTTAAAAGAGGAGACTACAACCAAAATAGATTTAATTATGGGGAGCACTTGGTTTATGTTGCAGGAAAGAAATAGAAAAGCTGCACTCATGTTTATGCTTGGCATATTTTTCCTTGATTGATGAATAATTCCTCAGATTATTTACTCTTTATACATTATGACTTCCTTTTTGCAGTTCATAAATCTTTCTTTCATAAGATTCACCTTTCTTTCAATCATAAATCTTTCTTTTTATATTGTTTTTAATGTCAGCTCTAAAGATTTAAAACTCACAACCATATAAGAAAATTATTGAATTTTGACAAACGTGAATTTTAGGTAACCTCTGCAGCTGGTCACAAACAATCCTGTATGTTCATATTTTGAAGTTTAGTTGCTTGTATATACACAGATGGCCTAGTTGTCTGATGTGGTCTTCTTGCACAGTGTAGGTGAAGTAAGAGACTGTGGAATGAAAATAAATAAGAAATGAAAAGCACCTGGAATTATTTATCATTTTACAGGAATGCACTATACCGTGACACTAAATTATTTAATCATGCTTTGCATTTTACTGTTATCAGCTCTGGTGATAATAGCAGATTTAATAATAACAGTAATAACAGTATTCTTAGTAGTAGTTGTATTTACACTAAAACGCTTAATGGCACAGGGTTCAGAATTCAGCTGGGCTCGTAGAAATGCACCCCAGGAGTCAAACACACAGAGAATCCATTTTCTAGCATCGCATTTCTTCAGCATATGGTGAAAGGAATGGGGTAAACTGCACTATCATGTGAAGCAGATTAAACAAGGCACTAACCATGTGATATTTGCTGCAGGCATTCTGCCTGCAGGATGTTGATGCAGAGAGAATGCCTTCAGGAGTATTATACAAGTGTGGTCAGGAACAACTATTACTTTATGCTTTTAAATGGAAGCAGCATACGCATCCCTTACACAGGCTTCAGAGTATAAAAAGAGCAGAAGGTAAGCTGTGCACCAGTTAACAACTACTTAAAACCACAACATATTTCTGTGAAAATATGTTTCTAATGACTCACGGTTAAAGGTTAGTGTTAATTAAAATAAAACTTAAATGAACTTAGACGTTACTTCTAGCTTAATACTACAGCTTGGTGAGATATTCCAAAATGGACTCACAAAACTAATTCAAGCATGGGGAAAGTATGAAAGTTTGAAGTATGCCAATACCTATTTTAAATTTAAAAAATCCAAAATGTCTCATTTGGAAGACATCAAAATGCTCACAGAACTTTTCCGCTGATAAGACCTCTCCTCCTCTGCCCACCCACCTGCCCCCACACCAGAATAATCGGGAGGTTCAAACTGCATAAAAATTTTTTCTAGTTTAATTTAAGCGGTCCTGGAATTTATCATGTAGCTGGCATTGGGCCCCATCGATGTCCTGTGTAGTTCACTAAACAACCAGAGTCATAAATCTGGAAACTGAAGTCCAAGTTTTAGGATTTTAAGCCAACCCAAGAAGGCAAGAACCTCAGAGCTGCCAACAGGAGCAAAAAGTATGGAGCTGGTTTCTTAGTCCAGCTAAGCAAACAGTTTACAAACTAGAAGTGTTGTTTGGGTTTTTTTTGTCAGAATTTCACTGAAATTGGCAGTTTTCATAGATTTCTGAAATTCTATCTTATTGTCACTTCTGCCTGAAAGCAAGCAAGCAAAAGAGATCTGCTAGAAACTTCCGAAAGTATCTACGCCTTGCACCTTTTGATTTCCATCAAAGTGCTCTTAGGTAGTAAAATTTATAGTTGAATTCCTGTACAATTGGTAGTCTAGACTTACTCTTTTCTAAGTGAATGAAATGTCATGATTTGAAGACTTTTGATATGGCGAAATGCATTCAGGAAGTAATTTTGTAAATCATACAAACTTTCATGTTCTTGCACTATAATATAAAGCTGCTACAAAAGATGGGACCACAGGTCACACAGTAAAGCACTTCTTATCTCTGCAGTGGACTGTGTCCTATAATAATGTCTAGCACTTACAAAGTCTTTTATATATTCAAAGCACTGTGCAAACAATAACTAATTAGTCACAAATTTTGAGCAGCTCATTTGTTGCATCTACACAAGCTTGGAACAAGTTCATATTTGTTTTATTAACACTACAGAACAGTTATAAAGCACCCCAGTATATTTAACACAGGAAAATAATTCCAGTATTGAGAATAAAACTGGTTAGAGAAAAAAATTACAAAACCCCAGAATATATAGACCTCAGCCTTTTTCCCCCTCAAGGCTTTTTTTGGGGGAAAATTTCAACTCAGAATTGAGTAACTGATACCCAGAACTCAAATAATTTGTCTTAAGAGATGCAGTGAGAGAAGAGATTAAGTCCTTACTCTGGTTCAAAATAAGCAGGAAGCTGAATGCCAGTCTCTAGGATGAGAAAGGTGTGACTTTCTCTTTAAGCTACTAGCTGCTCAAGGATGTAGGCACTCTTATTTTCTATAAGTAAAATTATGAAAGCAGTATCTTTATTATACTATGAAACAGGGATATTGTTGAGTTCCCAAGAAGTTATGTGAGAAGTTATGCAGGGGAAGAAAGTGGTCACCCCAATACAATTCAAAATTAGTGAAAGAACTTCTGAAGAACAGTTTAGCACATTGTACTTACAGTTGTTTAGGATTCTTGTGTTTCTTTAGCACTCCTCTGCATGAATATAATAATGAAATCATTAAAAGTTACATCATGTAATGCTTATTATCCAGAGGGTACCAGCATGCATTCCAAATTGATATATGAAGCCCCTGCTGCATCTTACAGAGAACACTTCACACATCCTTGAAATGCAGCCACTTTAGGTAAAACTAGGCACCTGTTTAACAATGCACAGCAAACCTCACACAATGTTTTACTAGAAGAAAAAGAAATGTAATGTCCAAATAAAATGCAGGGGGATTTACTGGCACAGTGTAATTACTTGTGTTGGAATTTGTCCAGGACACTGGGGTTAATGCTCCTACTGTTACGGAAAATCCCACTAGCTATTTAATGGCTTCAAATGGTAGAGACTGGAGGATGATTTGATGGCTAATATAAAGTAAGTGATGAGAATCTTTGAAAGGTCTTTGTTTTTGAGTCTGCTCTCACTCTAGTTTGAGGGTAGCGTAGCACTTACTGTTCTGTGTAGTTACCAATGATCTATACGAGCAAGAAAAAAAGAAGTGTCAGGCCTTCAGAAAGCTGTGTGATCCACTAAAGGTTTTTTTTCTTGGTATTAGGCAGACATAATTTTGAAACTATAGTCTATTAAAGGTCATGACTCAAAGAACTACTATCAGCATATGATGTAAAATCATCAGGGAGACCAGGAAGCACGTAAGCCATTCAGGGCTGTATTTCTAATATAGTCACAGTTCCTGCATTATTCTGAGCTGAAATGATAGCTCTGTAAATAGGATCTCTCTACTTAAGATACAATCCTAAAATCTTATTAGGGAAGAACCACATTATATACCGTAAGGAAGAGCTGGGAAGCAACATATGAAAAATATATTAATCTGCAGTGAGAACCTTTCCACTATCTGTTAAAGAACTCAAAAGTACTAGGTCCAGACGAAGAACATATTCTCCAATATTTCTGCTGTAGTGGTTTACATAATCAGAAAACTAATATAGTAATATAACTTATTTTGGAGAAATTAATCTGTGTTAAGTATTGAAAATGTATTGTACCTTAATATTGCTGTATCATGGAATAGAATTTATTTTATAAAAAGGCAGCTTCCACTGAATGGAGGAACTGACAGTACAAAAGCTCATATGCCAATACACAGGTATGTTTTACCAGGTGATCAACAGATGTAGCTGTAAGATTTACCTGTGTATGTGTGTGCATGAGAAGTTTTTTCTGGGATTTGAAAGGATTATTCATTGATTTCACAAGGGATGTGAATGTCACAATACATTCTACCCCTTCTGTTACTGATAAAACAAACACAGACCTTGACAGACAATAACAACTTTGAAAATTAATTCTTATTAAATTTTTCATATGAATCCTTCAATGTTCTTAAAAAAAAAGACTTTTAAAAAGTTACTTTTCCCTCTACTTTACAGTCTATGAGGTTATGAACATATGCAAGTCAGAATGGGAAGGAAAAACCTGGCATATAGACTTTATTTTAAATTATTCTTTCCTAGCTCATCATTACCTCTATCTTAGCTATTTCAAGGCATCTAATGTAATGGTGTTTTTCCAACTCCCACTGTTTTCAAAATCAAGAAATAGAAACCCACTCCTTATTTTGCATCAAGGATAAATAGTAGGAACTGTCCTCTCTTTTCTATTGACTAAGGAATGAGACAGACAGCTAGTTTAAGAGAGATGAAATGTTCCAAAAATTTGGATGTCATGCTCTCCGCGTTGCAACAAATACGTGTCTTGGAAATTAAAAAGTGTCCTTGAAAATCTACCTTAAATTTAATTGAATGGTAATGATATTTATACTTCTAAGAAATGTGCTTTCAAATACATGTACTAAACTATATAGAAATGACTTTACAATACATTTAAAATATGGCATGACCTCACTTTTGAAAATGACAGATCTACTCCTAATTCACTGTCATCCTTTTGAAGGTTTTACCTTGTGTTCTTTGTTATATGTTGAACACAAAGAATAACTCTAGCACTTCCGCTATTAGGAGGCTGTTTTAAACATTATTGCTTTGTAACCGGAGGCTCGTTTCCTCCTTTGGGTACTGATGGGGAAGATAAGAGAATTCAAAAGTCTTTGTGGCAATTTGATGTTATTGTTTTCGTTCATCTTTTCTTTCATAGCATTAGAATCAATTTTACACAATTGTTGCTGTTCTCTGACAAGCATTGCATTTTAGAGACGTCAGTCACTTTGACCGAATAACTTATATTTATTTTTTATATATATATTTCACAATAGTTCTCAAACTATTGTAACTAATAATTCTAAATGTAAAAGAGCTTTAAGATTATCTGTAGCTTCCTGATTAAAACATTTTTTAAGTTAAAACACTGCAGTTAGGCACAAGAACTTTGAATGCACATTCAATAAAAGACTACACTATAGAAAATGTGTTGCTTGGAAAAGAAGTCAGAACATTACTTTTTATTTCTTCTTGTTCTAAAGAATGAAACGTATCAGGTTGTTATCTAGATCTCTGGAAAAATTCATACTACATTCACAGTGTTGAGGTATGTGGGGAGAAAGATAGTGTAATAATTAAAAACAGAGTAAGTCCAACAAATACTGCAGGTGTTGTTTACTATGCGTTTATGAAAATGAGAAAGATTCAGTCTCTGGTTTGTGTTTTTCTTTCTAAGAAAAAGTCATAAAGTGTTATTACATTGAATTGTTCCATTTTAAAGAGTTGTTAAAGTTATTGTTGGGATGTACGTACAGTTTACAAATTATGTGTAATACTGATGGCTCATTAATTGTGTCAGAGTCTAATCACAAATTCCACTTCTAGTTCTGTCTTTTCTAATTGCACTTTAAATTGAAATTCCACCACGCTAAAATACAGGAATTAATGTAGGCAAAGTTCTTGAGCTCTAATAGTTCTTTATTTCAAATGAAGTCCTTTTGTAGAAAATAGCTGGCTTTTTCTTTAAATTTTTTTAACCCCCAAGACTAAATGCCAAAAAGTGGCATTTTTCTCTGTCTACCTAACATGTTTGCTTACTGGTTTTTTTTAAATGATTCTCCCAAGTTGATAAAAATCTCTTGTCAGAGTGTATTATGCTCGGTCCCTCATAATCCCTTTGGTGAGGTGATGGGCAGCGCAGGAGGTTGGAGTCTGTGCATAGCAGTATCCTTCTGCTGTTCAGTCCTTGTTACTTATTTTCCTTCTGTGGCAGGTTGACCCTGGCTGGACACCAGCTGCCCAGCAAAGCTGCTCTGTCGTTCACCTCCTCAGCTGGACCAGGGAGAGAAAATATAACAAAATAACTCATGGGTTGAGATACGGACAGGGAGATTGCTCAGCAATTACCACCACAAGCAAAACAGACTCAGCTTGGGGAAAATAATTTAATTTATTGCCAATCAAATCAGGGTAGGGTAATGAGAAAATAAAACCAAATCTTCAAACACCTTCTCCCCACCCCTCCCTTCTTTCCGGGCTCAGCTTCACTCCTGATTTTCTCTACATCCTCCCTCTCCAGTGGCACAGGGGGATGGGGAATGGGAGTTGTGGTCAGTTCATCACAGATTGTCTCTGCCGCTCCTTCCTCCTCAGGGGGAGGACTCCTTACACTCTTCCCCTGCTCCAGTGTGGAGTGTCTCCCATGGGAGACAGTCCTCCACAAAATTCTCCCAACATGAGTCCATCCCACGGGCTGCAGTTCTTCACGAACTGCTCCAGCGTGGGTCCTTTCCATGGGGTGCAGTCCGTCAGGAACAGAGTCCTCTAGCATGGGTCCCCCACTGTGTCACAAGTCCTGCCAGGAGCCTGCTGCAGTATGGGATTCCAGCTGGGTCACAGCCTCCTTTGGGCTCATTCACCTGCTCCTGTGTGGGGTTCTTCATGGGATGCAGGTGGATATCTGCTCCGCCGATAATCTCCACGGTCTACAGGGGAATCTCCGGCTCCTCCTCCTTCTTCTTCACTGACCTTAATGTCTGCAGAGTTGTTTCTCTCAGTTGTTTTCACTCCTCTCTCCGCTGCTGTTGTTTGCCCCGCAGGTTTTTTTTCCTCATCTTAAGTATGTTATCACAGAGCATAAGGTCCATCTTTGAGCCAGCTGGCATTGGTTCTATCAGACATAGTGGAAGCTTCTAGCAGCTTCTCACAGAAGCCCCTCCTGTAGTTCCCCCCACTACCAAAACCTTGCCACTCAAACCCGATACACCCCCACTGCTCTTTGCTTTCTAATTCTCCTCTGTACTGGCATGGGTTCCTCTTTGGGCTGCAGTCCCCTCAGGGCTGTCCGGGCTCTGGCATGGGTCATCCATGGCCACAGTACATCAGCGGTGTCCCTGTTGCAGCATAGGTCAGCCATGACTGCAATCCTCTCAGAAGCATTTCTTCTCATGGCATGGAGCTGCTTCTTCCAAGAGTGTCTCCAGCTGTGTCCCTGACAGTGTCCTTTTCCACGTGTCTCCTCTGCTTCCTCCTCCATTTTCTCCAAAACTGTATCTCTTCACAGTCCTGATGTCCTCTTTTATGTGTCTGCCCGTGTCTCCTCTCACATATCTCTTTCTTCTGTCTTCTCACTTTTTTGCAGTGAAGTCTCTTTCTCTCTGTCACACTTCTCGCTTCTTTTCTTTGTGTCTCCTTTCATATGTTCCCACATACCTCCTTGCACCTCCATAACTCCTCCTTCTTGCAGCTTCCACCCTTTCTTAATTATGTTTGAGTGGTGCTGTGTGTTCACCTCACCGGCTGCAGTTTTGGGACGCAGTGGGGTGTTTCCAACCACTGCCGAGCCACGACCTCATGGCCTCCTCCCACACAGGTGTTAGTCTAGGGGCAAGAGCAGAGAGAGCTCATGGTGTCATGAAGAGAAAAGCTAGTAGGCAGAAAGGTGACAGGAAGGAGCAGTGCTTCTGTCTGTTCAAAACTTGGGAAGCATAGGAATACAGAGATGTAAAATGCTGAAATCCAAATACAGCAATGTGTGAGAGCAGCACAGGCTGAGCTTTACCAGAGCTGCATGACATCTTCCAATTATTATTGCTTAAGAGAAAAAACAGATACAGAAAAACAGATAGTACTTGATCTAATTTTTATGAAAGGAAGAGTATGAAAATAGATGCCATTAAGATCATAAATCACATTATGAAGCAGATACACATAAAGAAGTTATACACACTGTGTAATGAAACCCATTTGTTAAAGCATGAAATACTTATATTTTACAGAGAAACCGCAACACATGTATTTTAAAACGCATGCTAAAATACATCTCTTTATAACAGATCCACCAAGTGGACAATTCTCAAATCAACTATGCTGTTAGGCTCAAAGCGTATTATATTAAAAATTAATAAAAATATACTACTTTCTGTATTTTTCATATAAAAGCTGGCAATATTAGAAATTAAGAAATTCATTGCATTTCATTGCTTAGATTTAGTTTTCTTATATCTATCATAACCTCAGGTTATAGGTCAGCAGTACTTGTTTTGTTATGGCTAGTGGATAACTGTGTTTCATCCTGACTTGCTAATGGTAGCACACTATTAATTCTTCTGCTACATCTCAGCTACAAGATGCACTCCAGGTTGTGCTGGAAGATAGCTTGTGTTTTGGAGGGAAGAAGTTCAATAGTTTTGTGGAAAATATAAATTAGTAAGGAAGTTATATAAAATAAAATACAACAAAGTAACAGCCCTATCATTATTTAACTACTGCAGGGAAAAAAGGGAATTTACACTTCCTAAGTTTATTACATGCAAACGTGCCTTTGAAACAGAGGTTTCACATATGTTATTTCTTCAACTGTGTCTCAACATTGTCTGGGAGAATATTATTTGGCCTGAGGCAAAGCCATTCCGGGGGTTGTGTTTCCAAAAGAAATGGACAGTCATGGGCAGGAGCTCAATCTCATGCCCCTTTTTACTAACTAATATAAATGTAGCATTAGGTTTTATGGCCAAAAAACCTGTTATGGTAATCCACGGTGTCGTTTTGCTTAATACTGGCCTTTAGGTAATAAGTAATTAATTTCTTATTCTCTGTTTTTGCTAGTAGTCTGTTGCATATTTATTACAAAAGCACTGAGAACAGCAAAAAAATAGCAAGTGAATCTTAATCCAGGTTCTTTCCAGTACTTGACAGGACCATAAAGCCTTGATTGTTGAGTGCTTTATTGGTTTTGCTCAGATTTCAAGTTTAAATTTGTCAAATTTCAAGTTTAATTTTTTTCTAGATTCATTTTGCATACCTTGTATCTTGCTCATCTATTCTGCACTGGAGAGTCCTCTCTCAGATGCATTCTCCTCTTTACATATTTTTAGATATTATGATTCTTTCATCTTCTCTAAATGCCCAAGCAGACTGTGGGTGAAATCCAGCTCTAGACTCAGACATTTGCATTCAGCTATCTGTAACATAGGTATCTACATGTAAACTAGGAAGATGCCTAAGCTTTCATTACAGTCCACGGAGATGTAATTAACACAGTCAAAGGCTTCTAGCAAAGTCTTCAGGCAGATGTGTCTGCTTTAGAATAAACTAAATGTCTTTCTGCATGCCATCAATTATATTGACAAAAGTTACAGTCCAGTTGCACAATTATAAGTATTTTGCGCCATTTTACACACCCTGGAGTATCTGAGATATCCACACTGGACTGGTAAATGTTACACAGGACATGCAGGAGAAACATGACCACCAAGAGTGATACCTAGAGGACAAGCATCTGAAATGCACCAGACACCTAGGTAATTCAGTCAAACCTAAGACATAAAGGAAGCTTAATCATTTAGGCCACTTGTAGATATCTACACTACAGACAGCTCAATGCAGATGTCTGTATTCAACACAGCCCAACACGCATGGGCTCAATCCAAACTTCTGTGTAAAATTACTGAAAAGAACATTGGTTCTATTTTACCTCAAACCAGAGCAGTGTCTCAGTTCTTGTACCATTTTTGCAAATCATCCCCAAACTCAAGCAAGTTTTAAAGTGAAAAACGACTGTGCTATTCCAACAGGGATCTTATTAATGCCGAGTACACATGTAGTGTCACCTTTTTGTTCCTGCTTAAAAATCTTCTGTTCACACTTCTATGGATGGCTTTAGCTTTGTATTATTGAAGCATCACATTTTGTGTAGCTGGCCTTTCATGGTGATCCTCTAAATCCTTTTTCAAAATTATGTCTTTTCACTGTCTGTTTTGGCTATATTGAAATGAAAAGCAGTTGCAGAAGGTAAACTTTATATTTTTTTTCTTTTACTAAAGTTTTGTGACACTCTTCCTCACATACCAAGAAAAAGAATCTCCAATAAACTAAGAATTAAAACTAGTCTACTATTTAGAGTCTGATGAACCTTCTGCTTCTAAGATCTTTACCAACCAGGATAACCTGCATTAAGGGTTACTCTAGGACATAACATTTTACAAACTCTTAATACTTTTAGAATCTTTCTTCAAAACACGTTACCACTAGAGATTTTTGCATCCAAAAAATGAACCAGCAAGAAAGCTAGCAGAACATCAGAGGCTCAAAGGAAGCAGAGATAGAGGTTTTGTCAGATAGATTTAAATAAATGTATGTATTCTAATAGCAGTTTAGTTCCTCCAGAAAACAATTCTACCACACGAGAGCATTCTAACAGATTTTGCTCATTTAAGCTTAAGGGTGAACATCACTGTTTCAGTAGACTTCAATACAGGGGCAAGTTATTTATATGAGGAAAAAGACAGTCAATAACATACAGCTGTAAACTATCTTGTAAGAGTGGAGGGTAATTTAAAAATCAATGAATTGTTCAGCTTCCAATGAATAGAAATAATAATAGAAATAAATTCTTTTTTCATTGGTGCCTTTGTAGAACTCTCTTGCCATGTTATAAATGTAACATGCAAAAAACCCCATTTCTGCAAGTCCATCTTTGCCTTTTGTTGCAACCATTATTTGTCTAAGTACTGCAATCAGTCTAGAAGGACCGTAAGACTGTCAGTTGCCTTGGTGGCTGGAGATGTATGTCCCTACTAGAACATGAAATAAACATTTCAGCTATCATTATTGATCTTTAATCTGGGTTGAGCAAAACCTGATGGCTTCAGTTTTGCTGTTTATGAGTTAAAAATATTGTAGCAGAGAAAAAAGAAAGGAAGCTAATTTGTTGCAGCCTACAACTGCAGAGCAAATGCATGCTTCTCAGAAAACACAGATGAGAAACATGTCAGTAAGGGTGTGATACTTCTGGTCATTTGCCAGATTTTGACAACTAGAGGTCCTGAGTGTGCCAAAATATTTTTCAATAAAAATTTCAAAGAAAAGACTATATTCCGGTATCCTTAAATTTTTGGGAAAAAAAAAAAAAAAGATAATAGAGTACTTAAAACACGGTTCATTAGATGTTAGCCTTTAATTTCTGAGGTTGTAAATCACCTTTTTTCAGACAGTGCCAGCAAGGTTTTATGTATCACATAATCCCATTTAAATTCTGCAGTGAGGAGCTAATTGAGACTTAAGTGATGTGTCATCCCTGTGCAGGCCATCTGCACAAGCTGAATTGCATTCAGAGGCAGCCTATGAGAAACCACAGAGTACCCAATTGCTGCTTGTTGGGAAAAAAGGTACAAATTTATCTCTGTCTCAGTTAATGTGGTAAAATGAATTACAGACAGTTATAAAATAGTCCAGTCTGTATTTCTATAGGGTTTGATCAAGTTCAGATCAGAACCTGTTTTCACCATCTCCAAAGAAGCTCTCATTTGGCCGATTTCGGCTTTATAATTCACGGCGCTGTAAGGAACCCAGTAAATGGACCAGAGTCCTTATCCTCTGTGTTTTGTATACACAGAAACAAATAAAGCAATGTTTCTTAGGGTTTTCAATACGTTATATAAAAAATCCTCATCCTCCTAACCCCCCCCCTCTCCCCAAATCCATCTTTCTAAAGCTACCGTAGTAAAAGTGAGGGTGACAGTAGCAAAGAAGCAAAGGAGAGGGGAAGTCAAATTATAAAGCACTGTAAAATTATGATCAGATTAACTGGATTTCCAGGTAACGTAGGACCATAGTGGTTTCTGGACACCAAAATGAAAACAATCTCTTTTCAAATCTGTAGGAGTCTTCCTCTGATACATACATACCGGATTTTTATAGTCTTTTCTTTTGTCCATTTAAAGACATCTAATTTATGTCTTCAGTAAATAAGCATTCAGTCCAGTCTATACTTTGGACAGTAAATGATAGCTCTGATCTCAGTCTCTCTGTCCTTCCACTTCCTAACTATGCTGGAATGAGTAAAAAGAGGCAAAATAACCTGTGGGTGGCTTCTCATCTTGACTTGGAATATTAAAGTAACCTGCTTGCTCTGGTGATCACCATCAGGACTAAATATGCAAGTATTGCTGGAAACAGAAAGACTAATTGGATTAGCATTCTATATTTGCATAGAGACCGAGCAATAAAATTAGTAATTATCAAGTGAGAGAAATCTTTTCTAAAAGAGGATGTATATGAAAATTTAGCCAATGGCATTTTACTTTTTCTGGTTATATATATATATGCATTTATAGAAAATGACAGACAAAGAACATGGTCAAATAAACAAGCAAAAAAACATGACAGCAGTGGAGTTGCATTGACTGATAACAGACTGTGGGTGTGTGAACAAATGCCTGCAGCACACCCAAGGCATGTAGTAATCACATCTACTATACATTCTGCATTGCAGGGTTATGATTTTAAAATATGCTTGGAAAAGTAAATCTATTGAAGGTTAAAGTGATTTTAAACACTTGATTGTGACAGGTGAGATTCCTGTGCAGTATATTTGCCTTATTATTAGAAATAATTTCTCGCCTTTGCATTTTTTCAGGTCATTTGCAAGCTGAGTAATTTCAACAAACCTTTCCCTACCTGAAAATGGAAGGGGTTGTCAAACTGAAAGAGAGATGTCCAGGTCCTGGCCAGGGTACGAGTTTGTGTACAAAACTCCATGTGTTTGTGCTAAAACTCCCTTGTGCCTACTATCATTGTTTAAGGTAAAGGCAGGCATGTACATGGAGCTCAGAAAGGGTTTCTGGTTTAGGGATGTTTTTACTTTGACTGATGCCTTCAAAGATTGTTTTAATGTGTTCCTTCCTCTCAGAGCAAAAGTATAAGAGGATCAAATATGGTCTGAATTTTGGGAGGTTGTATAAGAATAACAAGCCCTAAATTGCTACCTGTATCAGGTGGGGATATTTTGTCTCACACTAGACTAAATACCTATATGGTAAAAGAGAATGAGGGATGGAGAAGCCATCCTTCTTGTTAAGCAAATGCAGAGTTTACTAGCTCCAACCTAATCTATGTTTGTTACTGGACATATTAAAGGAGTAGATTATTGAACCCTCCAAGTAGTTAGATTGTTTCCTTTCAGATAATAATGCTTTTTGAAATGAGAAAAAAAATAAGAGGATGACAGCTAATGATAAATTCACACTTAACACCTTTTTTTTTCAGCTGAACATATTACACCTTTCTTAGTTCTATAAAAGGGTGGTTTCCTTTGACTTATATGGGCAGTGAATCAGATTATATTAAATAGCAGCTCTCAAAACACTTCATCAACAGAATGCGTACACAAATAGGTTTCAAACAGGTTTTTCATAGTGGGAAAGAATTACAAACTGTGGAGGAAAGCTGCAATAAATTTCTCTACTAAAACAAAGCAACTTTTTTTCTGAAAAATGAAACTTCCCTCTCTTAAACCCAGTTGGTAATAGGACAATAGCTAGGCTGGAGAACCTCGTTCATGGAGGAGAATGATAATCTGATTATAATTCTCCTGAGGTATGACAGCAATACAAATAAACTGAGATGTTTAAAGATCGCAGGCAAAAATATTTCATTCTCGGGTTTCATTTGTGTTGTTCCTGAAATGATAGTTTTTTCTTCTTTTATGAAGTATTTAATCAAAAGCTCAGATTTCCATCAAAAAAAACAGTTCTAAGGGAACATTTTCAAATGATCCAGTTTGTTTTCCAAGCCAAAATTTTCTCTGTGGTAAAATGCATGGAAGTGTTTCCTGAGGTTTTGAGGTCTTGAGGTTTACCAGTATTTATAGAGGAATGTCCCTGTGAGTTGTTACTATTCCAGATATACTCGCAGGGAAAATGTGAAGGACATTTGCTGCCATCAAATAGTATCTACTCAGCTGATGCTTCTAAAAAAATTGTGAGATGTAGCAATCATAACAAACCAGTCATTCAGTCCTTTCACAGTGATCTAAACCAGATACGAGGATGATGAGGAATTGTCTCCAGAAATTGTGCACAAGAATCATAGCATGACTGAGCTTGCATATTTAGATTTTTCTGTCATAGCCATTTTTGCTTCATCTGTCACTGAAACCACGACATCTTTCCAAGTCTTCTCTAGTTATGTATTCATTTTCACTACTAAATATTAATAAGCACAAAAAAGATAATAATTTGGGTATTTTTCTGATAGAATTTCTAAATACAACTGAAATCAGGACTCCCTTTTTCAGGAGCCGTGTAAGCATATATGAGAACAAGCAGGCAAAAGAAGAGAAAGGAAGTAGCATCCACTAGCTAGCAGAGACCTTGGAAAATAATTTTAGTCTCCTGACACTTAGTTATATGGATGTCTCAAATCCATGCTATAATGTGAGTACACTTAAATTTCAGATGAATGGGTCATCAAACAGACATTTGTATGCTCTGAATTTATAGAAATATATTCTAGAGAGAGAAATAAAATATTTAGTGTATATTCTCTGCTTGTTGCATAGATGCATTTAGTATTAATGTTAATGGGACCAATGTGGACATATAGAGAGACTCATCATTTACAGAATCTGCTATGAAAGCAGAAGAATTACGAAATATTGGATGAGGGACTGAAGTAAAGTTAAATGAGATGTAAACCTTGTATCATGCCTACTGCATTTAAAAGTACTAAGACTAATCAGAGGAGTATTAAAACTACAACATGAGAATATCTTATGAATCTGAACTTTCAAAACTACAGACCATATTTTTTACCAGTGCTTTTTTTATAGCAAAAATTAAAGTATAGACAGAAGTAATATGTCAGGAAAATTTTAAAATAATATATTTTGTACAACTGTTTACATGAGAAGGTACATATAAAAGGTTTTTTTATTACTTTATTTTTTAGTATTCTACTAGCAGATTTGAAAATAACTTTACAAAACAAGCCCTAGAGTCTGATATTGCAGTCTACAGTGACCCAATATCTCTTTATAATAAAGTAAATATCCTCAAGGTGAAATATTATCTCCTGTGGGTTAAAAGCTAAATTAAAAACTGTAACTATTTGTATCAGTGCATGAACTGTATATTTTGGGTTTCGAGCTTTAAATACGCCTGAATTTTCTGACATTTTATAATATTTCACCATTCTTGGCATGTAGCCCAAGACCAGTGGCCAGAGTAATGGCTCCCAAGTGGTAAAAATGAAAAAGAGAAAATGAGGTAGAGATGTATCTGTCCTTCCAAAACAATGGGGAACAATTCAAGGTTGAATCGTTAATGGCAGTCACTCAAGTCACCTCACAGTTGGAATAGAATCCAGAGGTTTGATTTGAAAAGAGAGAATAATCTCCTAGATATCAGGGTCAGTCTTTTTAAGTTAAAGTGTTCTCTTATGTTGTTACACTAACATTTTCAAGTTGTTATTCAAGCATATATTGCTTGAAATTGTATTCCTAATATAGTACCTGAATAATGATACAGGTCACATGTCACAATTTATTTTATTTTATAACTTTCTTTCGTCCAGCAAATATGGCATTTGCATTTTTTATTTTATTCTATGTAAATTCATAAATTAACTAGCTGTAAAGTCATAAATTAACTAGAAAAAGAAAAAAACAAGAAAAAGTGGTTTTCTTAATACAAAAGTCTTAACACACAAAATAGAACTCTAACCAGAGGAAGTTCTATTATATGGCTCTATTTTATATTGTAGAAATAGAGAACGAACAAATCAGTAAAGAAGACACTTAGAAAATAACATTTGCTCTTCTAGTGTTTTTTACTGTTTTGAAATGACTGTGGCTGAAGGGATAATCATCTGAATTCATCCCAAGTGAAGCTGAGCTTAGATGAAAGATGGAGACATAGAAATGTAAATTGTAAGTTCAGTCAAGTTCAGCTGAACAGCCTGCATTAATTCTGTTGTGGATCACTTGCCCACTGGCATTGGACAAGATGCAAAGCCACATCTGAATAAGACTACCCAACTCCAGAGAAGACTTCCAACCTTTTCTCTGTGCTAAGAGTTCAGAGAAGTCATCTAGAATAAGCTGTGTTTATGCATCACTCACTCAGAACAGAAAAGAACTTGTCCTTTCTCAAAAAGAAAGAGGAGCAGTTCCTATGCAGAAAATTGCTACATGAGAACATTCTTCTGAATTAAAGTGATTTGAAGACACTATTCTCAAGCCTCTTAAACATGTTGTTAAAGTAAATATTTGAGCCCAACCTCTGCCCTTTACGGATAAACAGTCTAGGTACAGCACATTCTAAGGTGTTAGGTAACTGATGGCAAAGTACAAAAGGAAACAGCATTTTTTCTGTTTGTGTCATGCTATAATATAAAACAGTTAAATGATCACTAAGCAACAGAACAAATTACAATGATAATGTCAGTATTTCGTACTAAGAAGAAGATGCCAGCAAGAGTTTTTGTGTTAGAGTAGTCCAAATTTCAGTGAAAATTTTGTAAGCTGGAGGAGCTGAAATCATCTTGGAGACAAAAGGGAAGAGGCATAAAGAAAAACATAAGTCCTCAGGGTTAAATTGGTGGTATCCACACTTTTAGGTGTGTCTTTTATGCTTTGTGCTACACCTTAAAAGCAGTGTGAATCTATGTCAGGATAAGAGCCAGATATGCATCATCCCTTGTTTCCTTGGAAGGGAGGAAGTCATAGTGTGGTTCAAAAGATACCCTATTCTGGAGAATGAGAGTGCCCGAGATTCACGATCCTGCAGTTAAAACCTAGCACATAACATACCCAGGAATCTAAGCCTATGTTCTTTTTTATTATTATTTTCTGTGATTTTATTTGGAAAATGTGCACTGGCATCCTACAGAGGAAGATGAAGTATTCTGAGCTCTTGTAGATGAAATAAGGGAAGAGATTGTACATAGTCCTTTATAACAATATATTTTTATATTTTTTTAATATTGAAGTACACCAAACAAAAAATATAAATCTGTGCCACCATTTAGTATAAGAACCTATTTGCTAAAAAGCATCTGAAAATGAAAAAACAAATTACCTGACAACCCAAATTCACTATATAGGAATACAAATAGTGTTAATTTATTTTTCCAACATCATGTAAGGACTTCTGGAAAGTCACATTACTATCTCTATTACCTTGACATAGCATTCTTGATACCTTAATATCAAAGACGTAACTGCTTATTACTCAGTAGAAAAAAGCCAAAATGAATAAATTTACCCAAGTTGTGGACAATGGTTCACATATTTCACTGCAAAAAATCAATTTTAAAACTACATTCACATTTTTATAACAATCTGAAAAAGATTATTAATCAATAGGTGTAGTGCTCCACTTCCCAGAAAGCCACAAGATGGCTTCAGGGAGATCACAAGTAAGTGACACACGAGGTTTCTTCTGTATTAGTAAACTGAGCAATGGCAGATCTTATCCTCTGGTCCTGAGGTCAGACATCCAGACATGACGGGGCCACATCTGTAATATTGAAATATTTCACCCTATAAAACCAGGATCCAGACTCTATACTAGAAAAGGTAAATATGACTATGATGTAAGGAGGTAAATGTAGACAGAACACTTGCTTTAGTGAAAATCTCTAAACCTCACCATTTTTGTGATGAGATTTCAGACTGAATTTCTTTAACTTTTGCTGGTGTAGCAAAGTAGAGGTGTAAGCAATAACAACGGTAAACCCAGCTCTGTGCCATGCTGCTTGTCTGGAGAAGAGTAATTCTTTTCTTTCATGCTTACTCTAGTCCTACAAACTCAGATCGCAACAAAAAGCCCTATGCTTCCATTAGTGTTCCACTCTATATTTGGAACCCAATAATACATTCCCCATTTCCTTTCATATCCCTGTCATAGCATATTCTTCTCCCATTCTTTCGTTCCCCGCTTTAGCCAGGATCCCAATCTGCTCTCATGGCACCTTGTTATATACTTCATTCTGCCTTGACATTGTCCCACTGATTCAGGGCCAGGGTGCAGTTGAGGGAACTGATCGGGTTCCTGCAGGATATTCTGGGAATGTAGATCAGAAAATCTGGACCTGCTTCTGCATAAACCAATATTTGCCATTCATTCTGGGAATGTAGATCAGGAAATCTGGACCTGCTTCTGCATGAACCAATATTTGCCACTGATCTGCACATCATCTTTAACTGTTTGGATAGTGTGACATGGTTAAGACATGTATTTAGGTAGTTTCTTTCAAATACCAGCTGTTGAAGTTGAGATACTTAGATGAAAGCTATGAGAAAAAATAAGTCAGGAAAATAAAGGTGTAATTTGAATGATAGAAATACGTGTTTTTGTAAAAAAAAACAAAACAAACTGTAGTCCAGCAATGAAACAACCTGTCCAGTGACAAAATACTTATGCTTTCTAGGCTTTACATAAAAAGATGCAACTCTATTTACTGTAAAATGATTAAACTAATGTCTAGTTATTAGATCTTCAGATTCATACCAAATGGACCACAAAAATGCTTATCACTATGCCACATATATAAAATGCTGTATGACTATGATGAATATATATTATACAAGGTCTGAATTACAGATATGACAATATAGAATATGACAACATGAACCAGCGTGCCTTGAAGTGCTTATTTTATTTATTAGGCCTCATATATATGTATATATACTGAAGGGCAGAGATGAGGTGAAGTAATATCTATATAGATAAAAAGCTGTCTGCTCTAAGCTACTAAAAAACATAAATCTGTAGGTAGTTCACTGATGTCTGTTCCCACTTTGCTTCCAGTAATGTTTCCTTGAAATCTTGCCAGATTTAAGTTCTGGTAAGACAGAGTTCTAAATTACTTTCTATTGTTCAGTATCTAACATTTTTATGTAGCTTCAAATGTATGCATCTAACAGTGGAGTGAGAAAATATATCGTCCTTGCCCAAAAGAGATCAGCTCTCACAATGAACAGAAGGAAGTGATGCGCACAGTTAAAGTGAGAACGGAATTACTTATAGGTAGTTTCCTACATAGTCCAGGCATGTTTTTTTTTTGAGAAGTAAGGAAGTTTAAAGGGAGAAGGGAGTAGGAGAGGAAGAAGGAATTATCTGTTGCAAACCACAGGACTGACAACATGGACTGCAATATTGACGGGCAGGGTCAACTGTCTGCCATACTGCACTTTTTGAGTTTTTCTTGATAGGATATCCGCATTGATATGCCTCTCCACATTGATGTGCTATTAAAACTGAGCCCAGAACAGAAAGAATGACCTTTTTTATTTGAATTTGAAGAGTAGCTACTACAGGCTAATTTATTCAGAGGTGTAGATTATCCAGTATGGGAGATGATTATAACATATAAACCAACGGTTTGTAAATGGTACTGGACTGGATGCTTCTGACTTGTTGAAACACATGGTATACCAATGGGAAGTTGGAATAATAGTTTTCCATTAATTAGAGTTCTGTGTGGTCATCAGTGGTAGACCTGAAACATATCACTTGCTCCCTGATCCTTGTGAAAGTAGTAGTTTCCTTTGATATATAAGTAACCGATAGGACTCATTGGCACTAGAGTGACTCAAAGCCAGATGGTTTGCACACACATGTGTATGGGAAAGAAAAGGCATGCTTAAACTTCATACTTAAACTAGGATCCAGTGCAGGACATGTCCAAAGGTAGCAGTATACGTGACTGAAAGCTGGGAAACACCAAATACATCTATATACCGCTTTTGTAACAATAAGGAGGTAGACTGACAGAGCTTCAGAAAAATGGGTATGCGCCTTAGAATATGTAGATCTTACATATCTCCCCACTTTACCCATAAGGTACAAAACTCAACCAAAAGAATTTGATGTTCCCTTAATATATCCATGCATTAGACATAGGAATTACACCCGTAGATTGACAAAGGTTTCTTTGTAATTCTATCTATAAATAGGCATACATTTATCAATCTTCAGACAAAATATAAGTAGTATGTATACACATACATGTATTTTAGTACCCATCTTAGTATTTATAGTGTCTGTAACAGAATAAATGACATGAACACTAGAGATAGAACAGGCTGTGAGTTTCAGTACTAGAAAACTAGAAAACTGTATGCCATACTGCACTTGATGCATGTTTCTGTGCTCATAGAACTGAAACACGTAAGCTAAAATCAAGTTAAATTTCTGGAGCGGAAGATTTGTCTTATTCACTAACTACATAACCAAATCCTGAAATATCTGAATTATCTTGTTTATCCTGGGAGTTTGATTATACCTTCATTAATTTCATACTTTAATTAATACGTACATTAATCTATACCTAGTTTAACTGTGCTGTAGTAGCTGAGAATTTGTTATAATGCCTAAATTAGAAAATTATTGAGTTGACCAGAATTTTTTGAATGATAGTAATTCATGAGGTGATACACTTGAGAATTAATAAGGAAGAAACTTCCTGAGACGACACTGTTGGTAAGATCCCCAGACAGCTTGGAATGCTAACTATCTTGGTAAATTGAGTTACCTGTAAGGATAATTTGCTACAACTCTGGTTTTCCAAGATATGATTTTGATATTTTACATATATTTTCCTTCATTTTGTATTTGGATATTATATTTTCACATAGTATTATATAATACTTTTAAGAGAGAATAGTTCTGTCATACAGCATAATGGTTGCCTATTTTAAACAAGCCAATTCCATCCTTTTCAATATGAATTCAGCAATAGTCTGAGATTATTACTATCTGTCTCACAATGGTGCTTCATCTGAAATAAACAACAGTAGCTTTTTCAAAGCAGGAGAATTTACATTCTAGCTATGATATCCAGCCATAATACCCAGCCACAATAAGAACCATATTTTTTTTTAGTGTGGCTTATTATCATACCCTTTCCCACTTATTTTGTAATACCATATTTCTCACTGTCCCACTACGGTTATGTATAGCATGGCATCTTTAGAATGGAAGTAAGAGTGTAACAGGTGGCTTAGATGCAGAAAAGCGTTGTGGCATTCATTGCTGGTAAATCTTCTGAATACAAGGATCTCAGTTTCATCTAACAGTGACTTCAGGTTCCTTCAGGCTTTGATGACTGTTTTTAACTGTCTGCTAAACTAAATTTTAGTAAAAAGAGGATTAAAAAAGCGTATAGTCAACATGTTTCAAATGTACATGTCATCTCCATTACCTGATGAACTTCATCCTACACACTGTTAGGAAAAAGCGAATAGTTGTCAATGCCATCAGGCCTGGGAGGGCCCCCAGCATCATGATACCAAGATGCTTGATCCACCTGTCTGGATCAAGCTGATCAGCCAGGGCAATCTCCCACTTTGATTCTTCTGATGGCAGAAGTAGGCTCAACTTGTATGGTCAGAACAATGGGTCTGGCTCATTGTCCTGCTCCAGCTGCAGTGATCAAGCAGCCTAGTCATTTGGCAGCTGCCCTAGCACTTAGTCTTTTAAAAGAAAGATTTCTATCAAAATTAAACTATTTCACACTCATTATACCTTATGTAATTTTTTCCTTTAGGAATTCCATAAAAAAAGAACAAAAAAAATTATTTTTCAGCTGAAAGGACCAAGATATTATTCAAAAGCCACTGGTACAGTGAATATTTTGAATAAGAAACAAACTCAGACTAAATAGCACAAGGAGAATAGAAATGGAAAGGACTTATAAGCAGCTCTGCCACTTCTTATGCAGTTCCTCTCCCCTAAGTTTGGTTTCAATTGCTCAGTGACTATTTGAGTTGTAATAACATCTGCGTGCTCTTCCTTTGGCCCATTTGTGGCCTGTGAGTCACATCTTCTCAGCAGCGTGTCAGTCTCTGCACAAAATTCTGACCTCCACCCTCTCACCGTGATTGTTTTAGTTCATGTTCTTTCTGCAAAATCCTGTAGCCCCTGGGACTTTGCTTGCTTCCCAGAAGGAGTCAGCTCTCTCTATCTTTTCAGAGATTATAAAGTCATTCTTAACACTTTTTATAACACATACTCTCTGAAAATCAGAAGGAAAAAAACCCAACTAAACAACCAAACAACCAAACAACCAAAAAACGCAGAAGAAGATACCAAAAAATACCATAGGTCACAATGATGGTTGGGGTCCCTTCCAACCCTTACATTTAGATGATTCTATAATTCAAAGCACAGATTCATTTAAAATAGATTCACAGAATCATAGAATCAT
>VYZM01002116.1:0-17037 GCA_013398915.1 Dromas ardeola | reverse complement strand
GGGGTGTAATTTCCACCCAGTGCCTTGCGGAAAGACAGTTCATTTCAGTGGCTGCTTGCCCTTTGTAGAGAACAGCACTGTTCTCAAAGAGTGCAGCCTTGCCAATAATAAATAAAAGCAACCCGAAAATTATGAAATGTGTCATGATCAGAATATTATTCCCTCCTGATTAGATGGGCCTACTGAATTAGTAGCCAGTTCTTCTGGGGTTTTTCCTTTTGAATCTTGCTGTCATTTTGACTCCATCCTGACTCCTCTCTGGGAGACTTTAACTTGACTAGTTCTTCTTGACTAGTTCTGGTTTAGTCTTTCTTCCTTTTGGAGTGCCTCGTGCCTCACTTGCGTAAAAAATCCCTGAGGCCTGTGCATTGCTGAAAGCCCACGTGATCACAAAGATGTATTAATTCTTTACATTCTATCATGAAGCAAATATTCGCATCTTTGCACCATTTCCTTGGTTCTCTGATGCTCACGTGTTGCAGGGTGGCCACCTCTTTCACCTCACATGTGCAGGCATACCCTGTGCTGGTGACAGATGAACCCCAAGCTAATAAACTTAGTTTAGATCCTATTCTGTGTCTCATCAGTAATGTAGGTGCACATCAGTCTAGCTTCCTGTAACGCAAGGCTTTTGTTGTTACCATCTGGATCTTCTGGTGTTGCTTACGCAGTCTGACTGTTCTCAGGACTGCTGAAAAGAGTCTTTGAGTTGTGTGTTTCTGCTAATACCAGGCTTTTATGGTTCCTTACTATGTAGCTCTAGTTTCTAGCTCAGTTTCTCTCTTTTTTTTTTGTTTTCTTTTACTGTATCAGAAGCTTCCTCTGCTACCTTCCAGTTATCTTAGCTTTTCCTCTTTCCTGTCAGTTAGCCTAGTAATACCCAACTTGCAGTAAGTCATCCATTTCATTTTAATAACAGAAAATGTTTCAATTAAATGCTTATCAATGCATCGGTTCTTTAAAAAAAAGTAAAATTCATGTGTTCCTCATACAGAATATGTCTGCAGCTCACAGGTTACTGTCCTTCCTAACGTAAAAATTATTGTGTATTAAAAAAAAATGATTTATACTAGCGGAACATTATTCATATTCATCCTCCTTGGGCATGATTGAAATGCTTCAGGAAAAGTCCGGAGTAATTATTCTTCTGATTGGTTATGTATAGGAAATAGAAATAGAATAACTGACAGATTGGATGGGTTTTTTGGGGGTTGAAATTAAATACTTACTGATATCTTCCTAGGATCTGCTCACTGTTCTAGAAGTGCTGTCAATGGAGATCTGGTATCATCAACCATTCCCGAAGAAAATAGATCAGTATCGAAGGAAGGATCTGAACTGGAAGAGACCCTTTCATCCCTTTCTTCCTGAATAAACTGAAAGTATTCAATTTTCTATAAATAAGGCTATGCAAAAGCTGCTGTAATTATACTGTTGTTATAGGAAGTAGTCATTTCCCTTTTTAGAAGGATTTCTCTGCACTTTATAGAATAACATAAAAACTATCTTTGAAGTGTATTTTATCTTTATATAGTTTATTTGCAAGAGTATTTTCCTAATATTTCACAGTTTGAATGTGCATTTTTTGGAACAAATGATGGCTTAACAGATAAGCATCCACATTTGTAAATGTAGCTCTTTTTAAAAAGTGTGAAGGTCTGACTGATACGTTAGTAAACCTGCAGGTTATAAACTTCGGCAAAAAGGTTCATTTTTTTTTTGGAGAAAACGCAACTTGTGCCATGGGCCTCTTGGTCATTTGTACCGGTCATCCACCAGGAGCTGTGATTAGCCCTGCGATGGCTTTTTTGCCTCCCTAAGGGCTGTGGGAATGGGCACTTATGGGTCTACTCTAGCAGCTTGATGGTAATTGACATTGCCTTCTTTAAAAACACAAGGATATACATAATCCGGTCCTTATTTTTAGCCAATGAAAGTAGAAATATTTAGTGTATTTTTCTAAACAAATGTATAAAAGTAACTTAATATGAAGCATTTGTACCAAACATTGGATATTTAATAATTTTTATTTATTTATTCTTTTTTGCATCAAAAATTTCTACCTACTTTCACTACTAGAGATCTAAAGATCTACTAAAGGCTTCAAAATGTGCATAAATTGCTTCTGGGGTGTGTAGCATCACAAGTAGCTAATGCAGCACTGTTAAGATTTACTCTGCTCACTTAAGATGTGTTTTTAGCAAAGTATTATAGAAGCAAGAGCTGAAATATTAGACCATTAAGCTGCTGTTGTAATGAATATTTGTACCTATACATATTTTATTTATGACATATTTATACAAAAGGGAGCTTCTGTTTTTGCGACTCCTTTATATCATTTGAGGATGGTATACACCAGGAGAGGGATTCTGCTCTCAGTTACATCAGTGTATATTTGGATTAACTGTACGTGAGATCAGAGTCTGACTCTCTTAATTAAATGAGTAATATAGTATAACAGTGCCTACTAGCACCTTGGTCCATAAGGCTGTTAGTGTTAGCATTGTAAGCTTTTGGGGATTTTTTGGGGTATTAGTTTAGGGATAAACTTGGTCTATAAAGTCTTAGCTGTAGAGCACTTTAAGCAAGCCATTTACTGTTTCTGATTTACACAATTGTTAAATAAATGTACAGGGTTTTTTGCACTCAAGCACATACCAAAATCTGTTTTTATAAGCAAATCTTTAATTTGATTTAACTAGTCTTCCTTTTGTGTATATGAATAATTTCGTGTTTTTGAAGCAGGCTGGAAAGGACAGATGAGAATGCAATGGAACCTTTCCTTATAAACTTCTGGAATGTTGATTTATCTAAATCAAAATAGCTCCGAATGTTGAGGAAAAACATATGAGCTGTGGCCCATATATAAAACACTGGTTTATAAACCATTATGTCAGGGTCGAATGGAATGGTTCGTACAAGTGAAGTTATTTGTGGATACCAGCTCAGAGCTGTCATTTGTGCTCAGTTCTGTCAGTTTTCATGCAACTAGCATTTGCATATGCATATCAGCCACACACATGCTTGTACATTTTTTTTCTGAATGTTTGCTTTAATGTATTCTGTATGACACTTATGACAATTGTAAAAATAAGTGTTAAAAAAGATATTCAGAGAAGTAAACTACATATTGCGGTGGGAGTGTTGTCTCGAATCATATGCCATCTTAGAGCTACTTTTTGAAATTTTCCCAAGGTTTCTGCCAGCTTGTACACTGTTAAGTACATGTCACATTAACGAATATCTCTTTCTGGCTTTCAACTACTACAGAGAAAATAGTTTGGCCTCCACATTGTGCAAAGAAACTCTGAGACTGATCAGTGCATGAAGTAGTAAGTAATAATTTGAAATACTGCCACAGATAGGATTGTTTAGATGGAAGTTGTAATGATTTGATTCAAACACAAAATGTGCATATAATTACTTCAGTACTGTTCTGCGTTTCTGCATGTCACTAAAGCTGGAATGATGGGTTTGCATATATGTAACATGTTCTGGCTAAAGTTAAATCAGACTCTTCATATATACCTGTGCAAAACTCTGTGGCAAAAGTCCTAGAATGTGTTTCAGTGAAATCATACGTTTGGCAGCTGGAGCTAAGAAGTCATTTATGAAAATGATACTTAGCTGGCTGAATCACGATGATCCATGTGTGCTAAGACTAAAAAAAATCTTGATGCTCTTACATTTTCACTTCCAAGTTTAGGGGAGAGCTTATCAGGAATACCTAATTGTATCATTATTCTTTCTGATGGAGAAGGGCAGCTGAACCTCAACATAGAATGTCTAATTAGAACGTCTAGTATTGATTACAGTTGATTCTGAAGAGATCAATCTGAAAACAATTTTTTAAATAGTGTTTATCACTTAAGGAATATAAGCATACTGCATGTATTTAGGTGAAAAGTGATAACCATCAGCTTAGGTATTGTAGTGTAGCTGTTGTTCCTGCTGGTGTGAGTTAATAGCTTTTTAAAGGGGTATAACACCAGAATGAAGGAAATGTCTGTGTCTGAAAACTAAAATTGATGTTCCTCATTATCCTGCTTTGTGTTATTGTGAAACCTGCCTGTTATGGGCGTTACTTTACCGACTACTTTGAGGGCTGAATCTAAGAGTTCCAGATCCAGATCTAGAAGAGAAAGTTCCTGCTTGAAGAGGATTTATGGAGAACCTGGGTGCCCAAATCCACAGCTGCCATCCTGAAGATCTCTGCTGTTTAACATTGAAGACCAAAGCACCATACAGATTTTTATTTCACTGGTAAAGCTCCCCAGATGGCTGTAACGGTGTATGTGCATCCTTAGAATTGCCACTGTCTTGGAAGGACTTGGTCCCTTATCAGCCAACTTAAGCAGTGAACTAAGATTTGAAAATTAGGCGGTCTTCTGCCTGTGCATCGGGGGAACCAGTGCTTCGCTATTTTGCAAAGGGTATCTGACACACTAACATGAGCAAGCTTACTAGGAGATAGAGTAATGGCCTGCGCTTTAAAACACGCTAAAAGAAACACTTTACCTCGGCTCTTCTCACTGTGTATGTACAGTAGTGATTAGAAGGTGTCTAAGAAGGTGCCTGTATCAGGAACAGTGTGGTGAGAAGGACTAGGGCAGTGATTGTCCTCCTCTGCTCAGCACTGCTGAGGCCCCACCCCCAGTGCTGTGTCCAGTTTTGGGCCCCTCACCACAAGAAAGACACTGAGGTGCTGGAGCGGGTCCAGAGAAGGGCAACGGAGCTGGTGAGGGGTCTGGAGAACAAGTCTGATGAGGAGCAGCTGAGGGAGCTGGGGGTGTTCAGCCTGGAGAAAAGGCGGCTGAGGGGAGACCTCGCTCTCTGCAAGTGCCTGAAAGGAGGGTGTAGCCAGGTGGGGGTCGGTCTCTTCTCCCAAGTAATGTGATAGGACAAGAGGAAACGGCCTCAAGTTGTGCCAGGGGAGGTTTANAAAAGACGGGCAGACACAGTGCTTAGAGATATGGGTTAGTGATGGTTTTTGTCAGTGTTAGGTTGGTGGTTGGACTGGATGATCTGAAAGGTCCCTTCCAAGCTAGGCAATTCTGTGATTTAGGAATTTAATTTACTTAGCATTTTGATAATTGTGAAGTCTGGATGAACAATCCATAATGTTGTTTGGCAAGAAAATAGACTGTTTCCCTGCTTTGCTGTCTGGTGCCGCCTTTTTCCTTATGATAGGACACTATCATCAGGGCTGCTGATGCACCAATATACATAGATACCCCCCCATAGCTGTATCCTGACTGTTCTAACCAGCACGCGTATGGAAGAGAAGGCTAAAGATGAGAGCACAACTGTATGTTACAGATGTGTTTAAAAAAAAAATAAAAGAAAAAAAGACAGGCCTCCTTCAACTTTTTCAAAGGGAAGGGTAAACAGGCATCTCCAGGACTGTCAGTTATAGATGTCAAAGGTAATACTTTAAATCCTGTCAAGGGACAGGGTTTAAGAGTGTCTCCTCCTTTTCCTTGTGTTTCATATTCTCTTGTGCTAAATACTGCTTTGGCTACTGCTGCTATCTTCCCTTTCTCAGTGCACGGCGTAGGCTGCCTGGGCATTTTCCACAGAGTTTGGGTTACAGTGTCAGAAGTGGGTCGCAATTGCCTTCCATGGGTCTGACTAATTTTTCTACACTCTGGCTGTCATTTTTCTGACGTATCAGAGTACCTTATTTTCTCCGTCATCCTGTCTCCTTTGTACCGCTGTTGTTAGTACTATGGCATGTTCCAGTGTGGGAATGACTGGGTGATTTATTTTTGACTGTTACGCTTCGTTTTTTTAATAGACATTAAGTGTTTTGATTTTTATTTTTTTGTTAAATCCAAGCTCTAGAATATTATCATCTTCAAAAAGGGGGAAGAGAAAAAAACCCAAACAACTAGAGAAGGTTTAGTTTTAATATTTTATCAGAGATGCGAGGTTTTTGTGTTCTGTTCATATAATTTTCTCCCCTTGAAGGGCAAAATAGTTGAAACTGGAGACAATGGTAAAAAATTGAAATGCAATGTAAAGACTAGGGTTTCTTGTCTGCTAGTGATAAAATGAATCTCTTGGTGTTATTATGGCTATCCACCATCACAGTTATTTTTCTCGGGCTGCCAGATGTAAAATGTTAGTAGAGAATGTGTAGCCTCACAGTAGATTTTATACAACAGCTCACAGAGCATTGCTAAAAAGTTTTTCCTTATGCATCAGGACCCAGGAAACATCAAGTCCAAATGCCTTCACGCATGTATCAATGGTAGGTTATTTTTCTGAACTTGGTCCTATAGAGCAATAGAGTTTGTCTTTAAAGAGAGCAAATGTCAGCCTGTACTGATAAAAATCACAATATTCGACCTGAATATAATAAGCACATAATTTGAAATGTTGTTTATTTTATGTTTATTTTTTTTATCCGGAAACTGCGTAATCTATTGTCTTGAAAAATGTTACTGTTTAGGGATGCGTTCTGGGAAACTGAATACTGAAGCTTTAGGTTGTGTATTTATTAGTGTCACTCTCTATTAGCATTCGCGTAGCAGTCTTGTGAAAAAACACTGGCTCAGCAGGTCGGCATGTAAAGTTATCTATTAAAGCTGTGCTTCAGCAAAGCCTGTAAGTACTTTAAATTCTATTTTTAGGCGTGTGACTGACTCATCTGCTTAAAGTTAGGTGTGCTTGCTGAAGTACTGTGCAGAGTTGGGCCGAAGAGGTACAGGGAGAATGAACTTGCTTACGCTGGCGTGCTTTCCGCTTGATCGAGTAAATATGTCTAGACTCAGTAGAGGTCATGGAAGACTGAGTTTCCATTAGTGTCTGCAGAGAAGAGTCCATTCTTCAATCTGCAGATGTTGTCTGTCACTGTTACTTTCTGCTGAGATGACTGACTAGTGCATTTGTAGTGTTTATTTTCTTAGTGCCTGTGTACCCAAGTTAGTTGCTGGTTAAACAAGACGTACCTGGGTATTTTTGTGTCTTGTATTGAGTTGGGTGGTTTTTTTAAAACACCTAATGGAATTAGAATGAGAAGCTTTCTTGAGGGTTATTTTTTTTTCTTTGAACACTTTAAAAATTACAATAAATGGGCTTTTTTACCTCATTTTTATTATTCTTTTTTACTTTCCTCCCGAAGGAAGAAATACCATGCACTCTTAAACTCTTTCATCTTTGTGATTGTTTCTTGGTGTTCCTGATTCCATCACTTGAAAAAGTCCGGATCTTGTCCTGACTCTTCTGAAACCCTTATTTTTACTTTAGTCCTTGTTTCATCCCCATTTAGCTTTCCTGCATCACATGGATAGCTAGTGTTGACAGTATATAGGTTTATATGCAATTTAAAAAAAAAAAAAAAGTCCGCTTCTATAGTCAGTCTTTTTGGAACAGGCTTTTAAACGTAGTACCTTCTTTACTACTTCTGACGAACTTGAGCTTTTTTTTAGTAGTAGTTGTATGCTGGGAGTCATAGCGATGCAGATGTGTTACTAACTAATGCTCCTGCTCCACTTAAGAGAATTTTACAGCTCCTGAAGCAGCGTTGCATTGCTGTGAGTGCATTTGCTCTCAAGCTTTTTCTGCTGACCAGAGTGAATTCTAGAAGCAGAGCTGCTCCTTAGACCTTTATACTCTTTTCCCATAGATAACCAAAATTGTGACCGGCCTGCATGGGATTTGTGATTCCTCCCCCCAGGAATGTAAAGACAAGCTTTGCTCCTATAGATATGTCATATAGACATATAGATGTGTGCTCATATAGGTATGTCAGCTGACCCGAGGGATGAAGAAGTGATGAGGCGTGGGCCCTTAATCACCCGTGGGAGGTGAGAAATGTAGGTCTGGGCAATTAGGGGTCAACTAGTCTATACCAGTGGCAGCTGCCAAAAAAAGGAGCCAATAGTCAGGTTTCCTGGGGACAGTTTTTAACCACTTTCAGCAGAGACCAGCTATAAAGAAGAGAGATTAGCAATTTATCCATATAGTCACTTAACAGAGGGATAATAAGAACACCATAATGCTTAGGCATGTGATAGAATTTATCTTTTGTCAATCAAGAACCTATGACGAAGATTTTTATTATTTATTTTTTTTTTAAGTCTGACTTTTTAAGGGTGACTTTCTGGTGGCCAGGCTGTTTCTGATAGGTGGCTGGATTTTCAACAGTTAGCTACCTGTTTTACAGTGGAGAATTGCATTCCTACCTAGTCTTTTTTTTCAGCAGCTCTTTTTCCGTAGTGTAGTAGAGGAGCTATGAAAACAGAGCATAACAAATAAATAACGAGGAGTCGCAGGTTTTGTGGTGCAGAAAGCATGCTTTATTTTAAATGAACAATTCTATCTCCAGGAGGTTCAACAGCTAACAAGCCTTATTACTACGTTAGGAGAACTAAAGCAAATTTGAAGTGCAGGGCGGTATTTGATGTTGTAGCAACAGTTTGTTTTCAAACTGTGGTTCGTTTCTTAGTTGCCCGGAAGTGACTACTGGATGTCTAATACTACCACACAAACTCAATCACTGCACCCTACGAACCTCCGAGAGGGGGTACTGCTGCTGCACTTGAGTACCTGAAAAGCTTCGTTGATTAAGGGGATGGCCAGGTGATGTTACTTTTTTAAAGCTATTCAGGCAGTCAATATGTCAGAAACAGTACGCAGACAGTGGGTGAACAAAGTGCTGGCCGCTTGCACTTTGTCCAAAAGTTGTCAGTCAGGTATGGAAATTATGACGTAATCAGATCCAATGTAAAACATTAAAGCAATGCTTACAGGAGGGTAATTGCAAACATTGCCAATGCCTTACATTTCCGATTCAACATAAATATTCGTGCACATACGAAATACTGTGCACAGTATCATCTCTTAGGTGTAGGTAATCTTCAACAGGGAGCCTCTCTACCTGTTGAGGCATTCTTAGACATCAACAATGAGTTGAGGCGCAAAAATTAGTTAAAAGTTGAGCAGGGTAGTCGTTTGCTACGAAACTTTCTCCTGCCAACTGTTAGTTCCAAAAGTTACGTTTCAAAATGTCATAAAATAAATGGTACAAAACTTCATAACCGTTAATTTCGGCTATATACAGTATGTACATGTCAGTGTAAAAAGTGTTTAAAATTCTTAAGTCAATAATGACTATAAGTCATAATGTATAGCTCTGGACTTTGTCTCATTCAGGTAGGTACAAAAATATTTTTTTTTTTTTATATTTACAGATCAGATAGTTCAGTCCATACATGAATCACTTGTAAAAAGACAAGTGTAAATAATACAGATCAAGCTCTCTAAATTGATCGAATATTAATATTCACAGTGGCAGAATCGGTGCCAAATTCATTGCCTAAATTCAGGGTATAAAGTCCACCGTCGTTCTTCTGGACATCCATGATGATCAGGGTGGTTAAATCTTCACTGGTTTCAATGTGGAATCTGCCTTGCTGGTCCTGACTGGTAATTTTTCTCCCTCTGCAGTACCATGTTATTTCAGGAGCAGGATCACCCGAAAAGGCACAAGACAGTGTGAGAACTTTTCCTTCGTCAATGCTGATATCGGATGGGAGAGCTTCAATTTTGGGTGGTACTCCTTTACAAAACAGGAGAAGAAATACCAGGTTAGTCTGTTTCCAGTAAGCCATGCAGCAGGTTTAGTCTGAGGACTACTTCAGGATATTTTAAGCACAAACTCTACCAGTAATTGTATTGCTCACCTCTCAGACCTGATTTAAGCATTTTACTAGTTGAACTCTCCAGTTGAGCCATACTAGATTTCCCCATAATACTGCTGGAGCTCATCTCTACAAAGGATTCTTTCATGGAGGACATGCTTTTGGCAGACATGCTTTCAAATTTCATTTCAGTCATGCTGCTACTGCTGAAACTGCTGAATGAAGCCTCTTGTTTAGAAGAAGCCATTTGAAAGGACTGAGAAGAAAAACTTTCGTGCATGCTTGCGTCGCCACTTGTCTTCAATACTACCTCTTTTGGAGGTTCTTCAATTAGAGCTGGGGAGCATCGCAAACATAGAAGGAAAAACCAATAACGTCACATTAACAAACAGTCATGCAGTTCTATATGGTTAATTTTACAGAAATGAAGAGACAGCATAGTTTGCTTTCAATGGAAAACTGCAGTGGAGTATAAAATTGTTTACAATCATTTGATTCAAGATGTCCAAATCACAGACAGTAATTTATAAATGAAACAAGTAGGAAACGGAACTGTTACTAGTATGTACATACATACTTAAAAAGAAACGGGATCGTCACACAGCGTTTCCTATTAGAGCCATTACTAGAATTAGACACTGAGAAACTGTGTGTGTTCAGTTCCTGTTTGTAGAAGCTGTGAAACATTTTCAAGTTCTCACAAGCACAGTATAGGAAAGTCTGTATTTCACTGCATTGTTCTGTAGCTATAAAGGCAACGGAAAAGCTCAAGCGCTCTAGCTTTACTTTACACCCAAGCACAGTCACACAAGCAAATCGTAGCAACCCCTTGATGCTAGGAACTGGGATATCATACAGCCAATAAAATACTAAACCCAGTTCAGTTATGGCTAAGTGACCAATAGAAATTTTTAACTGTGGAATTACTTTGTTTTGTTGGAACAGATTCTGTTAGTAAATGAGGAAAGAGTCATTGCCAGCACCAAGGTCTTAACACGGTCATCCTAGAAGGAATGCGCATAGCCTTCTGTTAACATGCACCTGTTGATGTGATAGAGCATCTGCGTGCTCCTCTGTGGGCGTTATAAAGATGTCTAATGCTGTTTTAGTTCTGTATATATAATATGCAAAAGAAAAAGGAACTTGTTAAAATACCTAAATCAACATTGCCAGTGGCTTTTATCATAGGTCATTTTAGTAAACACACCATGGCAAGAAGTTGTGATTAGTCTGAACTCAAGACTCGGAGAACAAACTTACGGAGTACAGTCAAAGATGCTGTAGCAGAGCACTGCCCATGGTAATTTTTTGCTTTGACTGTGTATTTTCCGGTGTCACTCACTGCTGCATTTCGAATCTCAAGAGAATATATGTTTTTAGAGCGTGTTACTCTGATGTGTGATGAAACAGCAATCTGAGGAGGGAAAAAAATCTTTTCACTGAGATCAGTTTTATGAATAATTCTAATTTTTCAAGTAAATATACTAAATAAATACTTACAGGTTGATTATTCTTAAACCACTCAATTTCAGGAGAAGGATCCCCAGAAACTTCACAGGTGAACAATACATCTTGTCCTTCATTGACATTTTGAGACTTAGGCTGCATAATAAATGCTGGTTCATTGGAAAGCTCTTTAGAAAAGGTCAGAACATACTGGCATTTAATAATGCCTTCATCAGTTTTACCCTCGCAGGTGAGTATACCTTCATCTTTATTACTAGCCTTTTTGATAGTTAGTGTGTGATCACTTCCAGAAACACCGTATCTGTAATCTTCTGAATTTCTCAGCTCCATTCCATTCAGCACCCATTTTACTTCAGAGGCACCAGGAATGTTGGCTTTCAATGTCACTTTCTGCCCTTCAGACACTGTCATTTTAGTTGAAGAAGCTTTAATTGCTGCTTTCAATTGTTTGACGTCTTCAGTAACAATTGACTTTTTAATGACTTCTTGAACTGCTGCTTTTTCTTCGGTTGCTACTGCTGATTTCTTCTGGGTAGAAACTGCAAGCACCTCATCTTCTTTCTGAACTGATTTATGAGTTTCAGATACCCCTCTTACCTGGGAATGGATATTTTTAAATACTTGGCCAGTAAACTGGAAGTTAGTTTTTGAAATGCCTCCTTCCCCAATAATTTCACAGGTGTATTCTCCTTTATCAGATTCCATGAGCCCATGGATTTTGAGCTCATAGGTGCCATCTGCTGCATAATGAAACTTGAAATGATGGTCTTCTTTCAGCTTTTGGCCATCCTTATACCAAGCCACTTCTCGGACGCTTAAAGCACTGCTTTCAACTGCACAGGATAACTTTACTTTATCTCCAAGAGTTTCTGCTTTCAGATGCTGTTTTATCTTTGGTGGAGAAGCAGTTGGTAATTGTACTTTCTCTGCTGGTACTGTTTTGTCTGCAGGTGGTGACTTTGCTTTTGGAGGGCTGCTGATGGGTTCAGGAGATTTCACTCGTTTAGGAGACTTAACTGGCTCGGGAGACTTTACACGAGGCTCAGGAGATTTGATTCTTGGAGGCGATGTAATTGTTTTTTCGGGAACTTTTTTCCTTTGAATGGTCAAAGTAAAATGCGCTTCCTGTCTTCCTTCAGAGTTTTCCACCACAACAGTGTAACTTCCTTCATCTGACATCTGGACCGAAGAAATTTCAAAGGTAGACTTGTACTGTGTTCGTGTTACTTGGAAGCGCCTTGAAGAAACAATGGGTTGACCTGCACGGAACCACGTTATTGTTGGTGCTGGTTCACCATCAACGTCACAGGAAAATCTTGCAGTCTCCCCTTCAGAAACTGTGATTGACCGTGGTTTTGTAAGGATTGTTGCCGGCAGAGTGCTTTTAAATGCCTTGTGCACAGTCCTTTCTTCCAATGATTTTTCTTCAGCTGCAGTCATTTTTTCTTCAGAAGCAGCATAATGTTCATATGATAAAAGCGATTCTCTCGTTGCTGACATTTCTGATTTGACCTCTCTCACCGAGGAACTTGCTTCTGTAGCAGATGCCTTCTTAAATGAGGAGACTGCATATGCCTCTGTTTTCGTTAAGTCAGGTAAAATTGTCCTTGGTACTTCTTCATCTCTTCGCTGGGAAGAGTATGTAGTGTAATCTCCTCCAGTAACGTCTAGTGTTGCATAATCAGAGCATTCCCCTTTGTAGTTTGTGCATACAGCCCGGTATGTTCCGCTGTCATCAATGTGGCAGTCGAGAATCTCCAGAGTTAATACACCGCTGGTATTAGTGAAATGTATCTTACTGCTCTCCTGGAGCTCAATACCGTTATGGTACCACTTCACTTCAGCAGTTGGTTTTGACTGGACATTTAGAATGAACCTGGTATTATGGCCGCATGGTACCCGGTGTGAGCGCATTCTCAGGGTAATGCGAGGAGCATGGTCGAGGGTGAAAGGCTGCTGAGTCAGAACTTCGTATTTCCTTTCCATGGTTTTCTGAGATTTCAAAGCAGATTTCATGGACTCATATCTAGAAAATATATCAAATCTTGCCATCCTCTCAAACCGAGAGAGTGATCTTTCACTAGAAACTGGGCTAGGTGAGCGTGGTCGAGTTCTCTCTGGTGTTGGGGATCTTCTCTCACTTTCTTCAGGAGGCCGTGAGCGGGGTCGAATCAACTCAGATACAGGACGCATCAGCTCAATGTAAGTTGGAGAAAGGGATCTTCTTCTCCTTAGTAATCTAGAGGGAGGTGAAAATTCCCTGTGAACGTGTTGCACCATTTCTATTTCTTCTTCTTCTTCTGATGTGATCTCAGTTATTTCTCTTTCCCTCCTTCTCCTGAGTCTACTCTTTTCCTCCTCTGCCATATATTCGAGCTCACTCCTGTATTCAGAGAGTCGTTGAGAAGTGCCAACAGGACGGAGCAATTCTTCATCCTCTCTTTCATCCATTATTCTTTGCTTTTGTTTAGGTGGTCTGTAGGCAGCCTTGTCATGGCGTTGTCGAAGCTCTGCATAGCTTGCACTGGTCTCAGCTTTAGTTGGGATGTGATAGCTTGAATACCTCAGCTCTCTTTTTCTTTCTTCCTCTGACCTGACCTGTGCTCCTGCAGTAGAATACCGAAGGGCAGACAGTTCAAAGCGTGGGGGGCTTCTACTTGGTGGGGAAGCAGAAAAGCCTAACTCCAGCTCTTCTTCAAGGCGCAATCTTTCCTCTTCAGTTCTCTTCATGGCTAGATAGTCATCAATAGGCAGGAGTAATTCCTCGTCAGACAAGTCACCAAGCGATCGCCGCCTTGGTCTATAGTAGTATTCATAGTCTGGAGATGGGGTACGGCGACGTGCTGGTCTCACAATTTCAAGATCGTCTTGTGTTAGCTTTGGTATGCGCCATTTAGGCTTATACTGATCAGAAATGCGTGGCAGTGGCATCACGTAGAATTGCTCCCACCTGGAAAGACGTATGCGTTTCTGGCGTTTCTGAACAGTTCTCTCAAGTTTTCCTGGCATTTCGTACTGGTCTCGCAGCCTCTTGTACCACTTCATGTCTGACAGAGGCACAAAGTGTTTAATGTTCTGATCTTCCTCAAGAGTAGTGCGCACGTGTTTGCGAGGCTCTGGGACCTCGTACGGCATACGAAGTCTTCTTTCTTCCTTCTTTTCTTCTTTCTTAATTTCATATTCACCTTTGACGGTCTTAGTGCTAACAGCTGGTTTATATAAGATAGCAGCTTCTCTGAGAGCCTCTTGTGCGGTTTGTGTCAGTGGAACAGCTTCAACCCCAGAAAGGATTTCTGCCATTCGTAAGGTTTTGTCAATTTGCCTCTGTACGTGCTTCTCACGCTCTTCTTCAGTCTTATACTCACGCTTGACATATTTCAAGCGTTCAACTTTTAGATAAGCTTGACAGCTTGTAGATCCAGCACTGTTTGTAGCAGTAACTCTGTAATAACCACTGTCTTCTGGTAAAGTATCTCTGATATGCAAAGCATAATAATCTAAACCTTCATGAATTATGTCAAAGTTAGGACCAAAGGATAGAGGTTGACCGTCTTTCTCCCATTTCAGTGTTGGTTTCGGTACACCAGATACCCTGATCTCAAAACTGACATTTTGTCCTTCTTGACACTCAGCATTTGCCAGCAGTCTTTTAAACATTGGCCTTAGTGTGGCATCTGCTGGAGGTGGATGAGGAATCACAGTCAGCTTAGCTTTGCAGCTGTCTTCACCATATTTATTGCGTGCCACAATACTGTATTCAGCATCATCCTCTTCTGTGACATTATTGATGACAAGTTGATAAAGACCCTTGTCTGATTCAAAAGTGTACTTCCTGTCATCATCACCAGGTTTGATTTTCTGGCCTGATTTGAACCATGTTAAGCGAGGTTCTGGATGAACCGTTATAGTTACTCCGAACCTGACATTTTCTCCAACATATGCAGTGCGGTTATACAAAGGCAGAGTAAATTCTGGTGGACGCTCTAATAGTCTCATAGCATCAACCCGCCGTTTCACTTTCCTTACAGTCCTGCATCTGTAGTGTTCAGAAATTTCTCTCACACCTTTAACGAAAAGTTCTGCGTAAGAGCTGTCTTCACCATAGTCATTTACTACCTTGCATCTGTAGGTGCCATCATCGGATTTAGAAACGTCTTTGACATACATGGTTGCCTCACCTTCTTCGTATTTGATTTCGTATTTCTCATTGTTTTCTAATTGCCTCATACCAAAGTACCATGTGACTTGTGTGGACTGATCATAGTTTTCAATCTTACATACGTATTTGGCATGCCCTCCTTCTTCTGTAACAGTATGCTTTATCTGCCCAGCAATGGGCCCGATGTCTATTGGCGCAACTTTAACTTTAGCCACCGTTACGCCTTTCTGAGATCTAATTGCGCCTCCGCAGGAAATGCGGGCGACTGACACAACTGTGTTCCACTCCTTCTTTACTAGAGTTTGGTAGTAACGCCTGTGCCTCAAGGTCTTGATGACTTTAGTGCTGGTCTTTTCTGTCTGCTGTTTTAGCCACACATGGTTAAGTGCTTCAGCAGCTGTCATGCGAGCTTTTCTTTCCTTTACTAGTAGGCGATCGATGAAGTCCATGGCCTCAATGCTTATATCTTTGAATGCTTCATCATCAAAGTTGTATTCAGCATTGAGAATATTTTCAATAACTTGTTGGTTTGTTTCAGCAATGAAAGGATTAATGCCGCTGAGAAGTATGTATGTTAGAGCGCCAACTGACCACATGTCAGTAGCTGTGCTGACCAAATCGTGATGATGTACTTCAGGCGCGTAATATTCAGGAGAAGTGAACTGGAGTCTAAAGCTGTCTCCAGGCTTCAGTTGTCTGGCTTGACCAAATTCAACAATTTTAATTACAGAGCTTCTTCTTGTGAAGTAAATAATATTGTCTGGTTTAATATCAAAATGTCCGATGCTGTGGCGATGTAAAAATTCTAGTGCATCGCAGACCTGGCGTACATAATTTACTATTTCTCTTTCATTCAGTTCAAATGAAGCTGTGCTGATTCTTTCAAAGATGTCAACTCCAGAAATGAATTCAAAAATCATGACTAATTCTTCTAGGCTCTCAAATGATTCGTGAAGATACAGGATATTTCGGTGCCTAGCAATGTTTAGAATGGAAATTTCTTTCTTTACCAAAACTTGGTCAGCACCCTTTACTTTGACAAACTTGGCCAGGTAAGTCTTTTTTGAAGCTGCCTCAACACAGCGGTGTGCAATGCCAAACTGCCCACGTCCAAGCTCTTCTGCAATCATGTATCTGTCATAGAGTTCCTTTGTAGAATAGTGAGCTGCTTTAACTGTGGTGACTTCTCTGGTCTCATCAACTTCTTCATCGTAGTTCATTACTCTGGTCTTATCTTCCTTTGTTATAATTGGATCGGTAGGTTCAGAAGGCTGGCTTTGGCCAAACTTGTTTTCTGCAATTACACGGAACTGGTAGGTGGTCTTGCCAAATAGGTTCACCACTGTGTATCGTGTATCACGAGCTTGTGCTACACGAATCCATCGCTCAGCTGTCGTAGCACGTTTCTCAATAATGTAGTTTATGATTCTGCTTCCACCGTCAGTAGCTGGTTCATTCCAGGTTAAGTTGACAGAATCCCTTGAAATGTCGGTTACCTTCAGACCTCTTGGTGGATCAGGCACATCAGCCACATCTAATTCAACTGTTTTTTGGTCGATTCCAAATCTGTTTTTGGCACAAACGATGTAAAAACCTGCATCTTTTCTGTCAACACCATTTGGGAAAACAAGTGATGTGAATGACCGCGTAACAATGACTTGGTAGTGTCCATTAGTATCGATGAGGTCTTGTCCCTTCTGCCATGTGATCACGGGGTGAGGCTTGCCGCTGAATGGAATCTTGATGCTCACTACTTCCCCTCGG
>VYZM01002111.1:7718-27682 GCA_013398915.1 Dromas ardeola | reverse complement strand
CATAAGCTTTCAGCTTCCTCTTGTCTGTTCTTCAGAGACATCTCTTCACACTCTATCCCTTGCTTAACATAGAGGGCAACACCTCCGCCCCTCCTTCCTCGCCTGTCCCTTCTGAACAGCCTGTAGCCATCGATAGCCACAAATCCTGCACCATTCCCTCTGATATTTTGATATCAGTGACAGACTAGCGAAGAACAGTCATGAACAGGCAGAGTAATTTAGGCTGGAAGTACCCCTGGAGGTCTCTCACTGGAGGTCCAAGCCCTCACTCAAATCATGACCAACTTAAAGCAGCCATTACATCTAAGATAGTATTTTATATTGGCTGATTCCCCTCAATCTTATAAATGTGCACTTTATTTATAATACTAATTTGGTTAGGTTCTGTTTCCAAGCACTGGGGTTGGTTCTGGCTATGCTGCCAAGAGGGCCTTCTGCTAGAAGACTTCTCCTGATACTTTCTCTCAACATATTTGTAGAAGAGGTTGCTTTGCGTCTCCTTCTCCTTATTAAGCTAAGTAGATTGAGCCTCTTTCATATCTTGCAGTAAATCATGTCAGCTGGGGAGGTATTGGGGAGTTGCAGGGCTGTCTCTGGTAAAGCTCTGAGTACCTCCACGGGTGGAGGTACTCACAGCCTCTCGGCCCTGTGCCAGCGTTTGACCAGTCTCAAGGTGTTGGGGAGAAGTACTAATATCTACTTGGATTTTTTTCTTCTCGTAGCTTGTATCTTTTGCTTCTTTCACTGTGTTCCTCAGAGGAGAGCCTGACTCTGTTTTCTCTACGCTGTCCCATTCGGTAGCTGCAAGCAGCAGCGGGTCTTTGTCTTCTCTTCTTGAGGCTGAGTAAACCCAGTTCCTTCAGTGTTTCCTTGTATGTCCACTGCTCCAGCCCATGGCCATCCTGCTGGCCTCTGCTGGCCTCAGCCCGGGACATGTGTGTCTTTCTTGTACTGGGGCAGTCCCAAACTATACACTGCACTTTCGATGTGTCCTCATGAGAGCCAAACAGAGGAAGGATCACCTCCTTCGACCTGCTGGCTGCACACATGCTGACACAGCCTGATCTGTGGTTGGCCTTCTTAGCCAGAAGGACACACTGCTGACCTGTGTTCAACTTTTCACTCTCCAAGAGTCCCCAGATCCTTTTCTGTGAAGCTGCTTTCTAGCCACCATCCCTAGCCTGTCCTACTGCCTCAGGAGCAGGACTTGGACTTCATTTTGCTGAGGCTGCTCTCCACTCCTTTCTCCAGCTTGTCAAGGTACCTCTGAGTAGCAGCCCTGCCCTCCAGCGTATCAGCCATGCTCCCCCCCACCTCCCAGTCTAGTATCATCCATGAACTTGCTGAGAATGTGCTCCATCCATCTCTGTTGTCAATAAAGGCATTAAACATCATCAGCCCCTGAGGGACACCACTAGTAATTCATTCATGCAATTAATTACTGAGTTCAATTTTCTGCTTCATTCAAAGATTTCAGCGTTTCCTCCTAAATCAGGTTCTCCTCTGGGCTTCTGAGCCAGCCTCTGAGCAGCCTCTGACATCCACAGAGGGGATCAGTGACTCAGTCCCAACATCCCTCTCCTGCTCTTTATGACCTCTTTATGAGCTGTGACAATGTAGCCAGAGGGTCTAAATCCTGACTCGTGGCCCACACCGAGCTCTTCACCAAGCATTATCTTGTGCGGACACAAACACATGTTATTAGCCACGGTCCAGACTCTGTAGGAACCAACTTCAGGAGTGTGGTTTGGTGGAGCAACAAGATGGGTGGTTCATCAGCGATACTGGTCTCTTCCCAGGGATCTGTGCCCATAACCCCCTTCCTTCCTGGTGGAGACTGCATTGGACCATCCCACATCACCTCCCGGGGTGATGGTTTCTTCTGTCTGCAGAAGCCTGTTGTCTTCAAGGCAAGGTCACCTCTCTGCACCCAGTTGCTCACTGAGCTTGAGCCTGTACTGGCCTCCATGGCAGGGTTTCCCCAGGGTGCTGAGTGTATTGGGGGGGAGGTCCTACTCCATCCAGGTGCCAGTTGATGCTGCAGGAATATTTGGGATGTATAAGGGGAGGGAGGAAAGGGAAGAGTGGCCCTTCTGTCTCAACCCTCTGCCCAGTCGCCTGTGGAGGTAGCTTTCCATTTCTCGCCACCATGGTCTCTGTGGTGAGGAGCCTGTCACTTGGGAGCCAGAGCCACCCCTGTGGGCCCCCTCTCCCCTGAGCTCTGCAGGAGCTGTGGCCTGGACCCAGCGCTGCACGCCAGCCCTGCTGTGCCCTGCCTGCATCAGGCTCTGCCAGCTGTGTCCTAGGGACCAGGCCGCTCTCGCTTCCCAACCTGTGGCCGATGCCAGGTTAACCATTAACTCCCTGCTCCGAGGCCTGCTGGGAACAGGGCTTTGTTTTCTGGGCACTGCGAAGCTGCTCGCTTTGGCCTTTCCTGCAACACTCTGGTGACGTTTCTAGATGGGACCCCGCCGGGGCCTGCACAGCCGTTCCTGTCAGGAGACAGCTGCACAGCAGGGCTGTGGCCCGTGCGGCCTTTACGGTCTGTGGGCAGTGTAGGGGAGGGTGGCCCAGGAGCGGGATGTGGTCATGGTGGTGAGGGAGGGGACGGGCATGTGGCCAAGGCCAGGCGCACCACTGTGCACGGGGTGCTGAGGTTCCTCTCTGGGCACACAATGCGGTGCTCCTTTCAGCTTCCTGAGGTGCGTGAGACCAAGCAAACAGGTTGGTGATGCCTCCCCCCTGCCCTGAGAGCGGGAGGTCCCCTGGCAGAGGGGTGGCAGCGTGCCTGGTGTGCATCCAGTGCCCGGTGTGTGCAGCGGGTGCCTGTTGGCAGCCTGGGCCCCTGGCCAGCAGGAAATGAATCACCTTCAGTCCCAAAGGCTTTGCATCGGGGCGCCACAGTCTCCCTTACCAGTGCTGTCTCCTCCCCACATCCTGCTCGTCACCTCTTGGCACTGTGAAATAGGAAACTCTTCAGTGTTTCCTCTGCCGGGAGCTCCACAAAAATGCTGGAGGCCAAGTCCTGCTTCAAGGCAGACAGCCTGAGCAAGGGCGCAGGTCAGAGAGCTGCAGTCACCCTCCCCTTGAGTTTGCAGTAGCCCTCGCACACATTGGGGATGTGCCTCAGGCCCAGGACAGGATGATGCTAATGCTGAGCACCAAAGAGGGTCAGATCCTCCCAGCAGCCATTCTGGCCTGCTCAGGTCACCCTCCCTGCTACTCCCTGCCAAGCACAGAGGGGCTGTTTAAAAAAAGCCCTGCCACCTCTGAGGTGAGCTGGGAAGAGATCTACATTTAGTGCATCAGAGCGTGCCCATGTGTTATAATCACTGCCCATTGTCAGCGGCAGCAAGGAGGAGAGGCGTGAGTGTTCGCAACTGCTCATCTCCTGGGTGTGAGTGGGTGGCAGCAGAGGGCAACAACAGCTTTTGAAACAGCAGGGAGAAACTTGAAACTCCACTGGCAGAGCGTCCTTGAGATGCGACTACAACCCAGGTGAAGTTGGGATGTGACTACAAGCCTGAGCAGTCTGGGCTGCTGGGCTGCAGGAGAAATACTGGCAGCGATAGGCAGTGCTGACTGGCAGCCGCTCTCACATCCTCCATCTGCAAGCTGGGTGTGTGGGGGCTTGCCCCCTCCTCAGTGGCCACCAAATGGCTGGGGGTTGCATTTTCTAGTTTCCATGTCTTGTTTATGTTTCCTGAATCTTCGTCTCTAAGGTGTCTTCAGGAGACCGGTGCAGTGCTGAAATGAGGTGTCTGCTGAGTGGGCATGAGTCCTGCACGTGCCTGAACCTCCACAGCTCAAGAGCTTGCACGTGGGCAGATTGTGCAGAGTGTTGAGCGCTGGGGTGAGGGCCTGTCATCCGTTGGTTGTGCACAACCTGCCTGTGCGGACCAGCAGAGGAGGGCCCTTCCTTCCCTCAGCTATTTGGAACAGACTATTTTTGGAAACCCTGTATAACCAAAGCAAATGGACTACAGCTCCTCTCTGCAGTTTCATTTCTCCTAATTTAGCACTGAGAAATGTGTTTAATTAAAAAGTTATTTATATAAACATTTATAGTCTAACTTATACTGTGAGAATATTTATATTCTGAGCTCTCATATTGATTTTAAGCATTTTTTCTTTCAGGGTGAGATTGCCTCTGTTCAAAGAAACGGTAACGTACCAGGAATACACAAGGTGTTAAACACCACACCATTCATCCAGACTAAGCAAAGCTTTCACCTAAAAGGAATAAAAAATAAACATGGCAGAATTTACAGGTTACAAGGAAACCTCAAATCGGCACCTACGATTCAAGTTGCAGAGTCTTAGTCGCCGCCTTGATGAACTGGAGGAAGCAACCAAAAATCTGCAGAAAGCAGAGGATGAGCTGCTTGACCTCCAGGACAAAGTTATCCAGGCAGAAGGCAGCAACTCCAGCATGCTGGCTGACGTTGAAGCCCTGCGGAAAAGAGTGCTGAAGATCGAAGGCAAGGATGAAGAAATTAGGAAGGCTGAAGAGCTTTGCCGGTTAATGAAAGAAAAACTTGAAGAGGAAGAGAGCCTCACCCGAGAGCTGAAGTCAGAAATTGAACACCTTCAGAGGAGAATGGCAGAGCTGGAAAAGCTGGAGGAGGCCTTCGGTAGGAGCAAGAATGACTGTACGCAGCTGTGTCTTAGCCTCAATGAAGAAAAGAACTTGACCAAAAAGATATCTACAGAATTAGAAATACTTAGAGTGAAAGTGAAAGAACTGGAAGCATCTGAGGACAGGCTGGATAAAACGGAGCAGAGCTTAACAGGCGAGTTAGAAAAACTGAAATCCTTAGCACTGAGCTTTATCAATGAAAGAAAACATTTTAATGAAAGAGAAAAGCAGAATGAAAAAATAATCCAAGAGCTAACACAAAAACTAGAACAAAACAATAAACTAAATAGGGCAGACCAAACTAGAAATGCATCCAATTTGCTAGAAAGATCATCAAATAATCTCCTGGATAGAAATGATTTGAGAATTGAAGATGACTTAACTTCTGCATTGCCCTCTAAGGAGACCAGGAGAAAGGGAAGTGTGGATTACCTGAAACATGTAGAAAATGAAAGCAGGAATAAATCAGAAAACCAAAAGAATAAAAATCAGGAAGACAACAAAGTGAAAGATCTCACCCAAGAAATTGAGAAACTTAAAACTCAGATCAAACGTTTTGAATCTTTAGAAGAAGAACTTAAAAAAATGAAAGCCAAAAACAATGACCTGCAAGATAGTTATTTAAGTGAACAGAATAAAAACAAACTCTTAACAGGTCAGCTAGAAGAAATAAAAATGCAAATAAAGAAACAGAAAGATTTGGAGAACGGTGAGGTTGAAAATGAAGATACAAGTTTTTCTAGCAGAGGAAAACATGACAGACCTAAATACAGAGGTGTCACAGCTGATTTGACAGCTGCCAAGCACAAGCCAAGGGAGCTCTCACCCCAGCAGCGCCGGGAAAGAGCAAGGAACAGAGATTTCTCTGTCAGTAATGACAGCTACAGCCACGGTGGTAAGCAGGTGCCCAGTCCAAGCTTAATGAACAGAAAAGCAGGAAAAGCATCTGGTGCATCTGCCATTTCAGACACTGCTGTGACAGATACAAAAAGACTGGAAGAGAAATCCACTTTTTCTTCTGGTCAGAAGGAAGGCTGCATCACACAAAATGAGGGGAAGAGATCAAAAGAGCAGCCATCTGTCCTCAGCCGATATCCTCCTGCTGCACAGGAGCAGAAATCTTGGAAATCACCTTCCAAACCTGTTGCTGACACAGGGCCAAGATCCAAAGCTGAAAAGCCATCTCAGGTGCTCCGTGGCAACAGCCAAGCTGGTGCTGACGCACGGGATGAAAAGTCAAGCAAAGGAGAATCAGTGGCTTCTTTGGCCGAGAAGATGAAAACGAGTCAGGCAGAAGTCAGTGACAGCTCAGGGGACACGCTGCTTGCCAGGGGTAGTCACGCTTCTTCCAACAGCACAGGTTCAGCGTACAGGTACCACCTCTCCTCCCATGTGTCGGCATTGGACTCCACTGGCTCTAAAGCAGAAGCAGTGAACACTTTTGCTGCATCACACAAACAGCCCTTGGAGGGGAGGGCTAAAAGAGCAATAATCTCCCAGGAAAAAGAATTTGCAAGCGCATCACTTGAAAGTGCTAAGCTTTCAACACTAGCAAAGCATTCCCATCGCTCCAGGAGTCAGGAGGACATTCTGCAGATTCTCACAGGTCTTGATAAAGAAGACATGGAGCAGTCTTCAACTTCAGCAATGGATCATGCAAATGCTGGCTTAAAAATGGGCTCCAAAACCATCCACAGTAACATGGAAAAAGTTAATTCAGATGAAGAATTGGGAAGAAGCAAAAAACCAATCACTCACTCAGATTCTGAGACAAGAAAGAAAGTCAGTTCCAAGCAGTTCTCCAATTGCAGGGGAGTTTTTAGAGCATCACTTTTTGAAAATGACAAAAACACTGTAAATGATGAAGACTCCACCAAGTGTATAAAACCATCAGATGCCAGCATTGGAGAACTTAAATCCAGGAGGGCATTCAGCCCAAGAGAAGCTCTGAGATCAAAAGCTGTCATTAAACCTGCAATTGTTGAAAAAGATATGAAGGCAATCATGGGAGGGACTGTTTCTGAGGCAGAGTCAGAAAAACAGAAGTCTGTTTTTAAAATGGTAACAAATAAAATGACAAGCAGCATCACAATCTTCCCTTCTGAGCCAACAGCTCCAAGGACCAGTGCAGATATAGCAGCAAAGGAAAGGCATGTTACCACCAGCAACATCAGAGTTGCTCCAAATGAGCCTTCACCAATAACAAACAATCTCCCCACACCCTTTGAGATGTCAGTTAATACAAGTCCTCTGAAATTATCTGAGATGGACAGAACTGGCGAGGCAGCACCGAGGAATAAAGCAGAAACAGTGGTCTCCAGAAGCAGCATTATGATAAAGACTTCTGAACTCACGGAGAGGAACAGTGAGCTGCCTTCAGAGACAATCAGCTGGAAGAGCCATGGCTCTTCAGATGCAGCTTCATCCGAAACAAAACATGTCACTGTGAGAAGTTCCTGGAGAACAAGGCAAGGCTTACATTCCCTGGAGGACTCTCAAACCAAAGTGGAGAAAAGTGCAGCTTCCAGCACTACAAATGCTTGTAGGTCCTCAGTGGACCTCTCAGAAATGGAAGTGAACAGTACAAAAACAAATGCCGTGGAGCAGACCTCAGCAAGGACCAGCGTCACGGCTAATTCCTGGAGTGCCCCTGAACTGGGGTCCCGAAGGACCAAAAGTAACTTAAGTGCATCTGAACTGCTAACACGCAGGAGCTATGCAAGTGATCCTACAGCAGCTTCTGTTTGGCACCGGACCACGCTACCTGTAAGTATCCTATATTAAACAGACTTGTCTTTCAGTTGCTGAGGTTTTCCAAGTTGTCTGTTAGTTGTAGGGTGCCTAATTTGAAATTCTTACAGTTTATTTTCTTAAGTGCTGCCCTCTCCCAGCTGCTGCCGTCTTCAGTGGAGCATCTCATGTGTGAAGTACCCAATTTAGACTTCTTGAAATTAGATCCATCTGCTTGGGTCTTGTAATCCCATATGAGTAACTATATAGTAGCATTTGGTCTTGCCAAGATCAGAGAAGACATAGTCACAGCTTATGTAGGACATGGTATGCTTTTCAGAGTGGCTTTGCATGGCACTGTCAATTTGGAGTAGTAATGAAAAAATGATGGAAATGAGCAGATTTTAATAAGGTTGTGCCTCAGGTAGAGCTATAGCTCTAATGGCAGCTGTAGAGATATAGCTCCTTTTGGTGAGCGGCATGGTTTCCCCATGTGAAACCAGAGGTGAGAGTTGGACTGGAAATGCTTCCTCGGCATCTCCTAAACAGATGACTGGTGGCTGGTAAAACAGGGCTGCTTCCTTCTTGGTCTGTGTCAATATCCCACCTGAAAAGAAGCAAGAGCCACAGGGATGGCTGTGCTCTTTTCCTGTTCCTTTGGCTGGTACCAGTGAGGGGAGTCCCTCAAAGCAGGGCTGACACACGCAGACTTGAGCTCTACTTGCCACCGGAGCTGCAGGCTCCAGCGTATTTCAAGCAGGCTCACTGGCACCAAGTGCCGCTCTGGTCCATTAAACCACATTGTGGTTCCTGCTGCAGCTCCTGACTCTGCTCTTTACTTCAAGCTGCTCTAAGCAGCTGCTGCCATTGCCAGTCTCCAGGAGGAGCCAGTTGAGTAATCTGACAGGGCTCACGGCAGAGGAGACAGATTCATCACCAAATGACTCTGGCATTGAGAAAGATGAGGTTGTGAAGATGTGAAAGGAGTTTTACATTTTCAAAACTTCTCTTTCACTTCTGCTTTGCTTTACAGAGTCTATTGCCTGGTGTCACAAAGTGCAGGTTGGCCTTGCAGCTCCATTTGGATGCCAAGAATACATCAGGGACTTAAGGCATGATGTCTGCTATTCATCAGCACCAGTGAGCAACCTAAATAGCCTGTATTGAAGGGGATGCCTAGGAACGGCATCACCCAGACACTGTGCTTGAAGCAGGTGATGGAAATCATGGGGACAGGGTGTGTGCACCCCCGCTTCTGTCCTACCTGTAGGGTGGGAAGTTCCAAGCCAAGATCATTTTCCTGGCCAGAGTCACTCGTGGGTCACAGGCAGTCTGTACTTCTCTCTCATGAATCCATGCAGAACTGACATCACTGAGGTTGTCCTTTTGCATATTGGCAACTTACGTGCTTGGGAAAGGGGAGGTCCATCCCTGGCCCTCCCTTTATCCCAGGAGTTTGAATTCACAGCACCCACAACCTCGAGTCTCACAGCTGCAGAGGTCTCCCCTTGCAGCTGGGCTCACAGTGGTCAGTCATGGAGCCCTAAAGAGTGGGCACTCAGATATTTCTTTCCCATCTTCCCCCAGCAGCCCACCCAGGGCTGAGTGTAGCTCTGCAGTATGTTCTGTGGGTGGTCTCAAGGTCACTCTCATATCAAATTTGCTAGCTATGATGTGGTGTGGCTACAAACAACAGCTGCTGAAGTGTATGTGACAGAGCAGCCTGATTTCTGCACGGTCATCCTAGGTATCCCTGATGAATTAGCTGGCTTCCAGCCTTGCCCGTGTCTGCAGTGACAAGCAGTCAGGAAAGTGATCACATGGTTAGTTCACGGAGGGCTGTTGAGTATTGAGTTAGGTGTCTCTCTGCATCGTACTTTAAAATAAAATCACCCTGACACCAGACAGTCACAAATCTGAATTCTTGGTCATAAATTAAGTATATTTTTAGCTTGTAAATGAGGAGCATCAAGTTACCCTGAAAGACTGCAGATACACAGGTATACCAAATTTAATATATTTGGGCAGCTCAAAGTATTGCATATGCCCTTGGGAAAAAAAACTGAACTATCTGGCTTTGAAGGCTATCTTCAGGCTTATGATATGTGTCGTATCACAAGCAGTCTGTTTCTGCTGGGATTTGTGTTTCAATTAAAGATGTAGCTATTTCTCTGGCAGAAGGCTTGGCACTGATCTATGCTAACTTTGCACATTCAGCTTTCCTGTGAAGCCATCACTGTCACCTCTTCATAGCTCCACTATCCAAAGCTGACATTGCCTTAAGAATCGTGTTTGGGAAACACAGGGTCTGTGCTGGTTTTGCCAATATACATCTTCCGCTCCTCCATGAAATACTCATGTCTGATGATTTGCTGCAGCACCAGCAGGAGCCTAAAGCAAGCTGGAAGCTCAGCTCCTGCCTCTTACCCTGTCCCTCAGGACAGACCCAAACTGAGCACCTGGAAGTTATTCATGCAAGATGCCAAGACATAGGGTATAATTTCAGCCTTCTGTTTCTGTACCGCTGATGTAGGAAAATGTCCCCAGTGAAGCTAGAGGAGGTATTGGCAGCTTTTAGCAATACCTGTGCCACAGAAGCAGCAGCTCCTTTGGGAGACCCAGAAAGCAATAGGTGCTGATGGATGGATGCTGCAGCCTGAGGACCAGCTCCCTCTAGTGCTTGCAGCCAGCCTTCCTCGGGCTCCCATAAAAGAAAGACATGAGGAGATGCAAGACCTCAAGCAATCATTCTCTTGGGCTTTGTGTTTCAGGTAATGAAGTTGGTATTTCTCTGGTGTGATGTTGGACTGCTGAAAATTTGCAATGCCTGAATTAGTCCAAAGGCACTGGCAGCCAGTGAGCAAATGAGCAGGCAGCAAGGCAAGATGAATGCACTTAATTCGTTTGTCTTGTGGCTGTGACATTAATATAACTGGAGCTGGGCTATGTGCTGGATAAATTAGGTAAAAACTTAAAGGTAGGCTTTTCTTCAAGTGAAGCTATGTGTACCTTCTTATGGTGGGTGGGTCTCGTGGAAAAGTCTCACTGACAGTATCCAGGGATGTGCTGACTCTCACCCCTTCTCTCCTCTGCTTAGGGATTAACAGAAAGTGTATCCATCACCATTTCGCCATATCCATGACCATTACTTTGTCAGTACTGAAAGATGTCAGACCTCAGCAACTTTGTCTAAGGGTTCTGTTCTGTTTCATGCTGAGGGTCACAGGCTGTTCAGAGCAGCTTCCCAGGTGCTTGCCAGTGACCAGCCTCCTGCAGTGCCACAGAGCATGCTGAGCTCTGCATGGACCTGGCTCTGGTCTGGCTCTGCGCTTTGAGACCAGTGTATCTGGGTTGACAGTCATAACTTCATGCTGCCTGACAGCAGAGACAGGACTGACACTGTCAGATGCACAAGGTCATGGAGCACCTATATGCTCAGCCAGCAGCCTCATCTCTAAAGACGACTACTGTATCAGAAATAGAGAGGTGCCCATCCCTTGCTAAACTGTCTAGGTCCATCAAGATGACTGCCGTTCATTGAATTAAAATTATCACCTCACTTTCATGAGCAGCCTGGTCCATCATAGTTATCTCTGGCCCATGATTGGTTGGAGGTCCCTGTCCCTGTGTTGTGTCTGTTCACCGAGGTGCTGCTGTTGCTCACGTCTCAATTCTCTTGTAGGGCTTGGATCACAAGAGGAAGGTCAGGTCCAGTGATTGCTGGATGCCATCCACAGCAGGGCCAGCTCAGGGCAGATGTCTGCCCATCCAGACCCACCAGATGTGACAGCTTCTTTCTGAGAGCCCATCAAAGCCTGGTGGCCAGCTCAGATGCTTTTCTGCCAGGCACGGGGGCTGCTGCCTCTCCCTTCCCTGCTGTCCGTTTTGCCACAGGGCAGGGACCAAATTTGTTCCACTAGTGCCTGCAGCCCCTTCCCAGGGCTGTGCGGTTCAGCAAACATGATGCCATCCCCAAAGCAAGCAGAGCTGATAAAGCCTTCAGTAGTGCAGTGCAGCCATTGCACTTTGCCCAGTAGCTGATTTTGTTACTGCAATTTTAAGTTCAACATTGTAATTTGTTTCATTTCTGATGTTGACATGATGGTGCTTACAGCGTGATGGAGGTTTTCCAGCCAGCAACAGCAAAAGCACTGCTATCTTCTCAGGGAGCTGGAAGGTGACAGGGACTCCTCACGCTGTGACTCCCAGCAGGGTGCAGTAAAAGACATGGGTGTCCAACCAGCCCTAAGGCAGCCTGTAGGCGTCTGAATCCCAGGGTTATGATCCCATAAATGTCTCTGCAGACATTCAAGAAAACATTATTGAGTTTAAAAGTGCCATTTACATGCCTATAGCAGGAAACCAGTGTAGGACACTGCCACATTACATCCTCATTGCCAAGAAAATGGGAGATTCAGGTTACTGGCACCCCCCCATCCACCCATAGTTAAAACCCAGAGTTAAAATTTTTAAGAAACTGCATCAGTTACTGAACTGTGGGATTTTCTGCTGCCATTAGTCCCTCGTGGATACAAGTATTCTAGACCCAGCGAGCCACGCAGATGGAGCACAGATTTGTGCATAGGTCACTCAGCTGAGCAGAAGACTCCACGCCCATAAAACTTGAGTTAAAATTACTGGATGGTTTTAAAAAAAAAAAAAAAATCTTTATGAAATAGCACGTAAGTGAGGACATGCCGGAGCTGACCTGTGTGCAGAGCACCTTGCACTGCAAACCCAGGACCAAAACCCCAGCACTATTCCAGACCCCTTCATAGTCCCTGAGTCCCAACCCTCTTTATTTTCCTTCACACAGGATGAAAGCAAAGGTTTTGTACCCAGTTCCAGAAGAAAACAATATGGCTCTTCTGAGTACCTCTCACAGGTTGACACACCAGGGAAAAGGCCAGCCACTAAGGTGCAGCTGCAGGACCCCGAATCCAACACACACGCTCCACTGGGTCACCAAGCAGAGAAGCAGGTATGTGAGTTCAAGGATCATCCAGAAAAGAGAGTTACAAGGCAAGAAGCCAATATCTGAACTGACCTCCCAGTAACATAACTCAGAGAACTTGTCCAAATGAATGTAAGCCTTTTAGAAGAAATCCAGTCTTAAATTAGCACTGTCCAGAGGTGGACTGTCTACTGTATTGCTTTGGTAAATTATTCATCATATTCCTATATACCGGTAAAAAGTACTCCCTTATTTTTCTGTTCTAAATTTGTTTCAGCTAGCTTTATAGCTAAAAATTTTCTCCAGGGAATAAGAGGCACTGCATCTAGTCATGTCTGGCACATACTGGACAATCAGGGATGGAAAAAACATTGGAGAGACAAAATCAGAGCCCTTGACTTTCCTGCTTCAGCTGGCTGCTGTACTACTGGGGTTCTTTGTCTGCTGCTACATACCTGCTGCTCTGCCTCCAAAAACACATCTTCCTGGACGCATAAAGAAGTGGAAAATGGCCCACATTATAGTGACCATGACTTACTGCCTGAAATATGAAAAACCATGTATTCCAGCCTCTTCAAAGGGGGCTCCCTTCAGAGGGTCCAGCCAGCCTTTAGTTCTTAGGTGCACAGCCATGCTTATGTCTGTACAAAAGACTTTTCTCCTGGCATTCCCTCTTTGCCTGTGCAGCTGCCCAGAGCAAAGTGCCTATTTCCATTTACGGATCACCCACAGCAGGAAATATCTTAAGACCTCAAATCTGCCATCAGTGTATCTTACTGGATGTGCACAGGAGTTGCTGAGTCTTGATGTGCAGTGAGGCAGCTGAACGCCCTACATAGTCGTATCTCTTGGTGAAGTTGCACAAAATTACGAGCCCAGAGGGACGTGGGCCCAGCTGAGCTTTGCAGACTGGCACTTAGAGATAGGTGATGTTTGCAATAGGAAGCAGTGAGCTCACACTGTCCCTGTCGGTAGCTGAGGAAGGGGACTCCACAGCAATGCTCTGTGTGGTGACCAAGAGGTGTCACCCACAGTGACATCTGGCCAGATGGAGACTCCCGTACCTGAGGCTGTGCTGTGCTTCCTTTGTCTGCACAGACTGGGTCAACAGCAAATAAAAACTTGGGTAAAGTCAGGTCCCCATAACATACACACTATCATTTGGGTCTGCTGTTTTGCCCAGAGCTCCACCGACTGTAATAGGAGCACGAACACCTTGCACATGGAGATTCACATGTTAGATCGGCTCCATCTCCTCTGTGCTGTCAGGTGTTGCACATCTCACTTGCCAGATCCACGTGCCGAGTGTGGAAGTGGGTGCTGGGTATGCTACAGCATAAAAAAAAGATAATAGGCCCTGCATATGTGGGGCAGGGGCCCGTCATTCTGCTTTGGGCCTACTCAACTGTAAATGCTGACAGAGCCGGTATCTTCCAAACTGATCCTGCCACTGCCCTCCCCTGCCCCACCATTGGGCAAGGATCCTGCTGGGCTTTGGGATGGCTGCCTAAGGCAATCACAATACTATTTCCCAGAGCAAAAATGATGCCAGAGGCAGCTGCCAGTCTGTGGTCAAGTCTGTGGCCAGTCTGTGATGCTGTGGGGTTGTATTTTACAGAGTGCTTCCCGTGCCTGCTGGACAACATCTCGGAGATGAGTAGTATTCCCTTCCACTCAATGGACATGCTGCACAGTGAAGCAAGAGGCAGGACAGTACCTAGCTCACGGGCATCACACCTGTTTGTAGCCTCTCCAAAGGCTTCAGCTAGCCTGAACGCAGTTTTCTAATGTGATTTGCAAGGTACAGGAGCTTTACCAGTGAATTCTTTTTCTTCATTGCTGAAGAGGCAGCTGCAGAGACTTTGCTCAGGGGACTCACACTTCTCATCTCTGTACCTGCAATCTTAATCTCCTTCATAGGATGATAGATATGTCTCCATATGGAAACCTTGACTGCATAGCCACTCTGAACGATGGTACTTCTTGTTAATCACTTGCATTTAGACAAAAATCCCAGAAGTATCCCTGTGACTACGGTCCACCAGCCCACGACAGCTCTCCTACATGGCTCCACAGGGAGTTCAGTTCCTAGGGAGAGTTTGCATTCTCCTAATACACCCTTGTTGGCTCGGATTGTGGTCACCTCACTACCTGTGTTGCCAGCACCGCCTGTGTCTCAGCAGGAGGAAACCATTCCCCACTGGTTACTTTACACATTAAGAGGGAAGGAGAGCAGAAAACGTTGTTTAGAAGCAGTTTCTTCCCTATCGCTATCAGTCTCTGCAACAAGCTTTGCCTGACCTACTCATCACCAGCTGAGATCTTGCGCCAAGAAGTCATCCTCTGAGCCAAACCAACAGCAGTTCATGCAGCAGTGAAACTTCCTCCTGACTTGGACTGAGGTGCTTTTTTACCTGAAGCTTTATGTCCATCATGCTCTGCAGGCAACAATTCTGCTGCTCGTTCTCAGCAGTTGAGCTCTAAGGGAAAAAGAAATAAGTGCTTTTCCTTGTAGACAAGCAGAATGTCCTTGTTCCTTCCAAAAACAGGGTGGAGACAGCAGGATTAGACCCTAAGATGAGCTCCAGTATGGCTACCTAGGCAGCGTAGGTCTGTGCCCCTCTTCAGAACCACCCCATTCACCATATGTGGGACCCAGGTATGGTTCAGAGGCTGCTTCAAATAGAGAGGTATGTTACCCTTTCAGTGCCCACAGGCCACCGAGTGCAGATGGCATCACTGTTGGGGAAGACACTGCCTCCGAAGCTCCAAGAGGTGCTCAGGTGTTGGAGCAGCATCTGCCCTGAGCAGAGTGATTGTATCTGGCTCACACAGACAGACCTCTGCCAGTTGTTCCCTTACATCCCACCACCCAACTGCAGGGCTGGTCCACGCTTTTCTTGTCCTGTCCACAAACACCACCGACCTCCCCCAGTGCTTTCTTCTGCCTGTCAGAAACAGACGCCCCTCTCTGCGGAGAGACGAGGACAGTGCTGCAGAAGGGAAAAGGTCCCTTACCTGTTTTGGAGGTGCTGCGACCCAGCAGCTCCCATATCTGAGTTGCACCCCACACTCATTCTCACGTCTCGCCTTCCAGACGAGCAGCTACTACAGCAGTGCGTGTGTGACTGTCTGCATGCACATCTATATATGCTGTCTCCTCCCTCTCCCTTGCCATTATATGCCTCAATTTTGAGAGGCAAATGAATCAAAAAAACCAGAGCTGGTTGGAAAATATCTATGAAACCATTTATATAAAAGGAAAGCGTTTCAATTACTTTTTTTTTTTTGTTAATAAAGATTGTTTGGAGGAAGGGAAAAATAATTTTTGAAAAAAAAGCATTTTCTTTTGCAGTTCTTAGATGGTTTCCCAAACCTATCTTTTTAATGCTTCATTTATTCTTTTATATTTTATGACATGTATAAGTGTCAAGTTGCATAACAACACAAAAAGATAATGCTTTTAAATTAGTACTAAGTGGTAGCTCTAATAATCTTAAAATTAAATTATATTAAAATAAATCATATTAAGTGCTATCTCTTACCATTTCATGACATGGCAGTGCTAGTAGAGAATGGGATAACTATATCAAGTATAATGGCAAAAAATTTTTAAACTCAAAATCCAAACTAAAAGTGAAAGAGACTGAAATTCTGAAGTTAAATTCAGATTTCTGAAATGTCCCATGTTTATCAGGAAACATTGAAAATTAGTAGACATTTTGCAATCTAAAGCCACAATGGATTTTTTTAATGAGCCTGTGAAATTGCAATATCCACCCTGAGAGCCCTGCTATGCTCAGAGATTAACTGTATGGCAGGATCACCACCCACCCACGCAAAAAGAAGACATTACTGAGATCGACTGCTTGAACAGCGTCAGCTTCCCTGGCCTTGTCACACAATCTCACAGGCTTTCCATGGCTGAGAAGCACAACTGCAGCCTGACCAGAAGTGCCACATCTCAGCAGGGCTCTCGCAGGGCTGGCTCACTTGCTAGCCTCTGACAGCCTCCGGACGCTACATGCTGACTCTTTGTCCCTTATTTTAATTTTAAGGAAAATACTTCCCTTCAAAACTCAATACGCCGCCTCAGGTCCTCTTCCATCTGCATGGGAGATGCTGCTTCAAACCCTGCTCTGAGCCAGCACAGCTGCTCTTCAGCGAGCGGCCCAAATGCCTCCTGCAGTAGCTACTTGCTGAACCTGGGAATTCTCATGTTGGAGGTGTCTTGGCAGGTACCTGCCTCTTCAGACAGCACAGTAATTATTGACTTCCATTTACATTCCCAAACTTGCTGCTGAGCAGCTCTCCAGTTGCATGATATATACCCAGTTGCAGTCACTGTGGCAGAACCGCTGCCGACAACCTGCTTGGCATCGCAGTTCACTCTCACAGGGAAGCAGCATATTTAGGAGCGCCCCCCCACCCCCGCATCACTGCTGCCTAGGACTTGCAGCTTAGTTTTACAAACAGACAGCACATATGCACTCAAGAGGACGAAGATCGCTTTGAGCAGCGACACTATGGCTTTCTTCCCAGTGATGATCCCTGCCCTGCTGCAGGACAGTGGGCCGCATCCCACAGGACACTTTGGTGCCTGTGCACAATCACCAGCCCTCTCCTCACATTCCTGGCATGCATCCAGCTTAGCATGGTGCTTCCAAAGCTCCTCCCAAGGAAACTGGTTTCAGTCCTGGCCAGGAAAGCTGTGCATCCCTAAGACATGATGTGCTAGGTTAATACAGGCTTCCCTGTACCTACCCACAAAACTCTGGCTTATCAGAGTTTTTCAACCACGCAGCTCACCCCAATAATGCAACCCCATGTCTGAAGGGCAAGGGAAAAATCGACCAGCAGCAATAGCTGTTGGTTTTCCCCTTCTGTCAGCCAGGACCAGGCTTTTCCTTAGCCACAGGCAACCAGAGGGCTTCCCCCTGCTGCTCAGCTGGCTCACCACACACAGCAGGAGCCCCAGCTACTGACCCAGCAATGCAACTCTTCTGGCACCCTCTGCTCTCCTCAGGTGCATCTCACAGGTGACGTCTCTCCGTTCTCCAGCTGCCTCAGTCCTGTTTTGCAGCACATACCTTGAATTCTTGCTCTAGACTCAATCTCACTGCTTGGAAGTAATGAACACGAATGTCACTAAGTAACTGTACACTGGGTTGTTTTTACCGCGACCAAGATTAAATCTGAGAAAGAAAACCCTCCTTAAAATTGAAAGGGGCCATACCCTCTAATCATGAGTGCAATAGGAGCTGATTGTATTATGAAACTTATAGCAATGACTTCAGGAAACACAATGTGTTTTACTCAAATTGCACACTTTTTTTGAACAGCTGTAAAATAGAGTATATGTGTAAATATTGCCATCACTGAAGTATTTGTAATTGTAGCATATAAATATAATAGGCTTTTCAGTGGGCTTGATGATGCCACGAGGCTGTGCATCAAGCAGTTGGGTAATTCCAAAGTTGTAAATGTATTTGCTGTACAGAGGAAGTCTGTCAGTGCTCACTTCTCCCCAGGAAACAGAGACGCTGGTCCCTTTTGGAGAGCCAGTGGCTTCCCCCAGAATGGCTGGCACCAGCCTGAGGGGCCAGAAGCTTGCTGCTTCACGGAGTGGCTTCCTTTGTGTCCAGAAACACCACTTCAGCACGCAGAGCAACGCCGCTCCAGCTGCTCCAGCAGCACGGAGGGTGCCAGCTTCACAGTGCAACCACCGGTACTTTGCATTGGCAACCTGCAGCTTGGTGGACACAGAGGAGGGGAGACCCACAGCCCTGCAAATGGTTCCTCCAGGAAGGGAAAAGAGCAGGAAGCACAGGGCAGGGTGGCACACCTTGGTGCTTCAAGAGACGCTTGACATAAGCAATTGCCTAGCTACAGATCGAAGCAATAGTCGCATTGGTGTCATCACTAATATAGTAGACCTCATCTCTGCTACCCTTGCACATCACTGGAGTGGTCAAAGCACTGCCCCAAGGCCAGCCTTCAGGGGACTGCTCTGTACATGATGAAACATGAAGCCATTGTCTGCAGATGCCTCTGATGGTCAGTAACCTAAGGACCCAAAGGATCATCTTCCTAGTGCTGCCCAGCATGCAGTGCAGGCTCCTGCCTTGGGGATGCAGCACTCCAGGCTGCATGGAATGTATTTTTAGAATGAATCTATTTTTTTGTATTTGCAGACATGTATTTGGGCTGGGGCAGCTTAGTTAGAAAACAAATAATGCAAGAAATCTTTTCATAATCACAGACTCATCCAAGCTAAGCAAGTTTTCTAGGGTTACAGCATTGCCTGTTTCCCCAAAACAAATTTTGTGTCCAATAGAGCTATCAGCACTGTTTCATCCTCTCAAAACTCTCCCTGTCTCAGCATGCTCAGTAGAGGGAAGCAAGCTCTTTCCTCCCCAGGCTGCCTATGCAGTGGATACCGATGGTGCTCACCTCCTTCCAGTTACACAGTGCTCTTAGTCTGCATGCCAAATGTAAACACACACTTTATCTGCATGTCTCTCCTGACTCGAACACTGTCAGCTCTACAGTATATAACCAATAAAAACTCTTCTCTTTTTACATGTTTGTGATGTGGTATTTATAGCTCTGGCTGAGTCCATTACTCAGAGGTACCGATGCCCCTTGGTGAAGTGCTGAGGTAGCTCCAGGCTGCAGAACGGTGTGTTAGTGCTGACTCTTGACTATCTTGTTCTTAGTTTTTCCCTGTAACCAAGCAGATCCCATACATCCATTCCCAGGCTGCATTTAAGGCATGGACAGTGCATACACACATGGCAAATCGAGTTGAACACAGCTGCGCTCCACTTAGACCAAGCATTGCTTCTCCTCCTATGGGTTCCTGATGTGTCACTCACAGAGGTCTAAGTAGCGTCTTACATTTTAACTGTGGCATCACACCCAATGCAGTATTTACCCAAGCTACAGAGCCAGCTGACAGCTCCCCTTAAATGTGTTTCCTAACCTTGCAGACTGATCTCACCACCATTACCACCACTCCAATCCGAAAAACAGTCTTAACGTCACCACCCTTATAGCCAGGTAGGGAACACCTGCCTGACTCTGGAGCCAGTCCCACTCATCTATGGATGCCTTTAGCTGGCACAGGGCACACTGCCTGCCTGTTACCCAGCTACTCGTGTTCCCACCAACAGCCTGCCCACCCTCAGCTTCCTGGGGTGCTTATCCTTGTTAATACCTTCATTAGCATGCTTTTTAATCCAAGCCATCCAAAACCCAGACTTAGTTGCTCGCTTTTGGCATTTGCACAGATGAACATATACAATTGTTTTCAAGTTCTCCACACTCAACTTGAACTGGAATTCTGTGTAGCTGTCATCAGGTTATGGAAAAAAGGTTTAAGGATACGTAGACCCTTCAGTCCCCAAAAAGATGATCTCTGTTACGCGCCATCCAAGCACACAGATGGCACAAAGTCAGAAATAGCCACAGCTATTTCCCTTCAAAAACACTACCAGATAAAGCGGCTGTATTTTTTTATTACTTGGTGGCCTAGACGCCACAGAAAAGGGAAGGTCTCCGTTCATTCCCCTCAGCTTGCTGAGGATTCAAGCCAACATCTGTCAGGCCTCAGAAGACCAGGGTAAAGCAGGGGAGATG
>VYZM01002092.1:106054-140093 GCA_013398915.1 Dromas ardeola | reverse complement strand
GAGGAAGTGGTCTTTGAATACCTTTGACTTACCTACCTGCTGGTTCCTGACAAAGTTTTGCCCTGGAATGTCACATATCCCATTTAAGATTTGAAGTAGAAATTGTCCCCTTCTTCCAGTTTACTCAATGGAAACTGCTTTTGCAACTTCGGTTTTGAGGCTTTTGGCTTCCCTCAAAAAAATCAGGGAAAAGCTTCATGAGGCTATTTCCTACCCATTCTTTTAAATGCCAGTATTTTATGAGATCAAATTTGGTTTGCCCATTGTCTGCTAAATGGCACTTTTTATTACTGAAGCTAAGTTTAGATTCTAAATATTGCGCTCCAGATGCGTTAATCAGAAATCTTTACCAGTCTTAATTGCAGAAATGTTTTCAAGATTCAGTGCATATTAACTGCCAGAGCAGTTAGTGGATGGTTTTTTTCAAATTTCCCTCTTGAAGATTAAATAGGAATTTGATGTTACTAGTAAGCTGCAGAAAGTGCAGTGCCCTAGCTGCTTTCTCCGTGATCCAAGGATCCACATGGAAATACCGGGCTGTGTCCACCGACAGTTTCCAATGTATATCAGACCCCAATCCTATTCCATTCCAGCCATCCAGGTATTGCACATCAGTTTTAAACAGCACATGTGGGAAGTCAAATGCAAAATCACAGCAAAATATTTGCTGTTGGGAACTTGAAGGAGACCAAACTCAAGGAAGCAAAGGAGAAAGATAAATATTGGCACCTATGGGCAGCCAACTTTCTGTTATTGAAGGGGTACTGAGGGTAAGTTTGGACATTGCCTGTTTTAGCACCAAAACATATCTTTAGGTGGTGATAGCTAGATGCTGAGTAGGGTTGATACTATTGTTTAATGATGCTAAATTCAATTAAGAACCTAATTGTGTAATAGCCTTAAGTTCTGAAGTGCTTTGTTGTGCATAAGTTGTTAAGAGGCTTAAAGACGCATCAGAATTCTCAGCTTTCTGTTCATTTCCATGTAGGCACACTATCTTGAGTTAGATCTACCATGGTAAAAAGTAACAAATAAAAGAGAATCTGGAAAGATAAATTACAGCTTTGAGAGACCGGAAGAGTTGCTTATCGTAATGTTCTTTCTTCATTCCTCTTTTGAGAATCAAATGCGTTACACTGCAGAGAAATGTCCTGAGTGGCAGGGTTTTCTGCTAGAAAGGCACGATGCACACACATCACGTTATGACATGTAGTGAAGAGCATGCTGTTGGCTAATTAGTCATATCGTCTGGGCTTCCACGGCACAACAGATGCAGAAATGCGTTGTGAACGCTGCATATGGAAATTCTATATTTTGAGCAGCGTTGCAACGCCTGACAGGAGACAGCAACGTATGGAGAGATCTTTGATGAACAGTCCCAGCTCCTTTAAAAACTGGCTGACAAAGGAAGTACCGTTCCCCTCTTCCACGCTCTTTATTTCCGTGTATGTTCTTAGTTGTTCGGTGCGTGATTTCTTTGTGTTAAATTGCATACTTTTTAAGAAAACTGTATTTACAGCTATTTTGATGCTGGGGATGGAAGCAGATACCTGCCAATAAAATACTTGCAAAACATTGCATGGAAGTCCTTAGCAGACTAGTCTATTACATTACTTTTTAAGCTGAACCTTGCTTTGCAGATTAGAAAACAGTGGCGGGAGAAATAAAGCAAAATTCTTCTTTAGAAGGTTCCTTGATAAATAAAATCCCTCATCTTGGTAAAGAAATCTGTTCCACTTGCATAGTTGATTACACTCTGTTTGACAGCTCTAGTGACAAGTGCTTATTGCTCTTAGTTCATTGTTATTACTAGTTTCAGCGATAGTTAAGGAAACGCAAGTCATTCTGTTCTTTCATATGTTTTTTCAGAGGACTTGACTTTGTGTGGACCCGTTATACCAAAGAAACTCACAGCAGCAAACTGCTGAAGGCAAAATTGCCTGGTACTTCTGTGATGGCAAGAAAACCAGGTTCAACATCGGTGCCCAGAGCTCTTCATAGACATGGCAAATAGGGAAAAAAGTAGCTTATTTTGAATTTGGCAGCTGAGCATGCTGTTCACTCCAGGAAACTGTAAGCAGGGAGTGTTTGCAGAGTTTCCTCTCAGTTACCATGCTGCTGGTACCAAAGAAACGAGAGCAAGGACTTGGAGGCACCTGGCCCCATACCCTGACTTCCTTTTCATAACATTTAGGACGGTCATGACTAAATCTGTTGGAAAATCTAGGGGATCTGCAGGAAGGGACTCTGCGATGAATCAGAAATAAACTGTAGAATATTTATAATCTCATATAAATAAACGCACTGAACTACAGAGCACAGAGTCACGAAAAGTTTGTAATGTCTGGATTTTTGTTTTTATTTCAGCTCATTCAGACAAACAAGCTGAAACATTATCCCAGCATCCATGGAGACTTCAGCAATGACTTCAAGCAGCCATGTGTGGTGTTCACTGGACATCCCTCTCTCAGATTTGGGGATGTGGTTCATTTCATGGAGTTATGGGGAAAATCCAGCTTGAACACGGTTATATTCACAGGTAAGTAAAATGCAGATATTGTCAAATTAACAATAGATTGTGTGCTCTGGTTAAGTGTGGCCACATCCTAGGGGCTTTCCTCATTTGTTCTGGGGCAGAAGTTTCTGACTTCAGTAGGAGCTCATCTAAATTAAGACCCCAGGACTGACTGTAGGGACAAATGTAATTATTGTGCCATTTAATTCATTTTAGCCCTGCAGAGCCAACCTTTGCCATGCAGAGTCCATTCCTGCCATTTCTAAGCAAAATCTTTGTTATGCACAGCAATAAAATGCCTACAGGAAATTAATTTTTGGATTAAAAGCAGCTGGCTGCAAGTTAAACCCAGGCAAGACCTAATTGATGCCGGTCAGAATGGAGAAACACTTCTCCAGATTCCATTGGAATCACAAACCTTTCCTCATCCTTTCTCCCGCCCTTTCATCAAAACCTCAGGCAACCAGACAATCTGTTTCTAAAGGTGTTTCTGTCATCTCTGCCATTTCAGAAGTGTGCACCCCATACAGACCTGGCAGCAGTGATCTATGCCGGTGCTGCCTTTTGGCTGAGCTTTTTGGCTGAGAGACACGTTTGTGTCTGAAGCTGAAGGTACAGCTCTAGCTAATACCCTGGGGAGCTGCTTCCTTTCTCAATGACTCAGGCTGCTAGGGGCACAACAGGTCTTTTAGGTTCCTCCACTTCTCCCAGTCTGCTTCTAATGCTGACCCTACTTTTAATGGACTTAATGAATCAAGCCTTGTCTAGCTCAGAATGCGTTACATCCTGGGACCACGCCAATCATTAAATAGCAAGACAAAGTATTTAAGAGAGATCATGAAACCTAGCAAAGGGGATATCTTCCAGAGTTTTATCTCCTTTAAAAATACTTCAAGGCCTTCCGTCAAACTGACGTTCTGTCCAGGTGCCTCCTCCTCTTTATACCTGATGTGTCGTCCAAACAGAACCCTACAGTGGGCACGCTTCAGGTCTGAGAAGGGAAATAATCCTTTATTGCTACTGATGTTATGTATAATGAGCTCTGGTGTAATTGGGAGATGTGTTATATATAACTTGGCCAGATAAAAAAGGTGTGGATTTTGAACTAGGACAAAGTAATTAGAAATGGGGAGGAGAACACAGTAACTGATCAGACCTACTCCCACAGCAAAGGCGTGATGGAGTCCCACTGTTAAGCTTATTTTCCTCCTCTTTTTAGTGAATAGGACTGCTGGAAAGCACAGAACCTCCTAAAGCAAAGCGGATTGGGAAAGGGTTATTTCCTTCCTTCTTTGTCTTTTTAACGTAGACTTGAGACTAGTCCCTTCTTTGACTCTTTCACAATATTGATACCAAAAAGTGTCACAGTATCGTGATACTGTTAAACCAATTTGCCAAGATTTAAAGAGTGTAATTAGCCCTACTGCAAGTGGGGGGAAGATACAAGGGCATTCCTGCTGAGCAGATAAGACACTTAAATCTGGACTGTTTGTGCTGGGAAATGGTGCATGGTACCACAGGGCTAACGTCATAGCTGTTACAGTACCCATCACTCCTGACCTTTGAGGTACTTTCAGGAGATGTGCCCGAATTACAGTAATTGGTAAAATTGCAATATAGATATGCATTATCTTGGAAATAGTGAATTCTGCTCCAGTTGGGACTTCAATTAAAACCAGAGCGTACCCACCCTCTGCTGGGTCTTGGAGAGGAAATCAATGGCATTAATCATGTCCTGAATGTGCTACCCACCATCAGCGAGGGTGTCAGAAACTGGCCTTTAATGGCAAGAACTCTTATTCTGTGCCTTCTTGTAGGGAGAGGTAATTGACCTTTCAGTATTAATATGTAATCCTTCTGTGAAGTGGGGAAAATAGAGCAGTCTTCTATTTAGGGCATGGCCCTGGCAAGTTGTTAAGGCATCTGAATGGCAGTCGTAACAGCCGTGGATACATTAGGTCATGATCTTTGAGTTTGATTCCCAGTTTATACTTCAAATGAAACTCCAATTGAGATCTGCTTTGGTTGTGATGACCTTGGAGTGCATAGTGATTCCAAAGGTGCTTGTGATTTGTTTCCTAAATTCGTCTATCCGTGGCTTTTGGACTCTGCCTCTGTCTGTAGGCATATCCACTCAGCAGGATGTTCCTGCTTCCTTACCACTGTCTCAGCTGGAACAAAGACATCTTGTCTACAGAAATCCCTAGCAGATTAAATTCTTCTGTTCTTAGTAACTCCAGTGGAAATCTGAAGCACCTCCAGTGATGCCCAGGATTTTTATTTTTTAATTATTTAGCTTCTCCTGTTTTAAGATAAAATCCCCTGTAGTTAGGAAAGAAATTTGGTCCATTGAAGCAGTATGCAATAGCAGATGATGTTCTAGCTTTTCCCGTGAAAGACTCTTAGTTTCTAGTAATTGGGACCTTTAAAGTAGGAGTCATGCAGTATTGTTAATGATGACACTGCTTGTTCAGTCCACAGGAGCTGGGTAGTCTCCACCTTTCCAATTTGTAATGTAAAAAACAACTACAAGAGAATATAGACTAAATCAGCAGCTGCAGCCAGTAGACACCAGCTGTGAGCGAGCTGCAGTGCTGCTCTTCTTGCTTGTGTCATCTGCAACTGTTACCACTGAAACAGTATTGAATAGATTATTGATTAAAAATATTGAATACCACTAAGCCACAAAGAAATTCTGGAAGAAAACACGGTAGAAAGAAGTCTGTTTCTTGCTCACTCTCCGGTAACAACAATGCTTTAAAAACTAACTCCCAAGGAGATCTTAAAACCAGCTCATGTATGCCACATTAGTGCTGTACAGTGGAAGATTTTATAACTCTGTCACACAGGAGTAAATCAGACGTCTTGGGGGAAAAGCTAAAGACCTGTGATTCTGTCAGAAGAAGTCAATATGTGTCCTTGACAGGCACTGTCTTCATCAGACAGGTGACTTCTGGGTTTTTGGTAGTTTCAAAACAGCTATTCCTGTATTTCATATGAGTTCAGTGTGAGACTAGCTCAAGTTATGTTTTTCACATGTTCTAAATCTTCAAAGTCCTGTGTTAGAATTCCTTCATAAGAATCTCTCAGTTTTTCTAGGCTCTTACATTCTTATTAGTTGTTCAGAGAGACTATAGACTGGATGCCGTTTTGGATTCTTAGATCAAACAAATCCACGTCTGTACATTATCATATCATAGAATGATTTGGAGGAGACCTTAAAGATGATCTAGTTCCAACCCCCCTGCCACGGGCAGGGACACCTCCCGCTAGACCAAGTTACTCATTATCTGAGCCTACTGATTCAAAAATACGTAGTCTGAAAAGCTGCTGCCTCCTGGCATTTCCAGGTACAAGCAGTCAAACCTCTGTGTCATTCACAACCCAGATGGGATGGAAAAGCTCTCTCTGATAACTTTTTAATCTTACAATTTCATTATACATCTCTAGCACAGGACGTGCGCCTGACTTAAGTTTTCTGGTTTTCCCCGGTGACTTCTAAAATGTCTTCTGATTTAACTCTAATTGGCCACTGATCATTCTTCAACTAGCTACCTTCTCCGTATTCTTATTTTTAAACTTCTATTCATTGCTGTTAAATTTCACTGCCATTAACTCCTATTTTTTACATTGATATTTTTAGGCTTTGTTTTATTGCCACTAACACATCTGCTTTTAACTAGCGTGGCTTTTTGCCCAGTATAATTTTTATTTCATGTTTGTGGATTCGTGGCTTTTTGGGCATCTAGTAAGATGTTCTTGTACAACTATCATTTTTTGTTAACATTTCTCACTTTGATATTCCCAGGCAGTTATTCTGACAATTGCTTTAAACTTGGGAAAATTATCCCTTTGACAGTTCCAAACGTATCTATCATTGGCTGATGCTATATTCCGTTCTCACGGGGTAAATATAACCACATCATGATCACTGGTACTTAGCCAGCAGCAGATTTTTAGGCTAGCAATTAACTTGTCTTTATGGGTAGAATGAGGCTCAATATTGAATGTCAGATGCCATATTGGGTGCTGAACTTCCTGTGGTAAAGTTTTAAAGGACATTTTTACTTGCTGTCGGGATGAGGAATCCAGCCAGTGCTCTCCTCAGGGTGATGTAAGAACATAGAAGATGGCTGTCTAAATCTAGACTGAATTCTCTGTCTTTGAGTTTCCTTTAAGTTTGTCCTTTTACGCAGCCCGAGCAGATACCAGAGAAATGCCTCATACTGTTTTCTTGGTGGTTCGCAGCTGCACTTCACTCTGCAGGTGGTCCTTTGAGGCCCTGTGGTTCAGAATAGTCTCGCTGATAAGTCTTTCATGCATCCCCTTCTCTTTTTCTCATTCTGTACTTACCAAACTAATAGCGGTTTTTCTTTTTCTAGCATTCCCTTTATGCGATCTATCCCACAATTATCAGGTAGATAGTGATGGCATAAGCTTTTCCACATCAGTAGTTGGTGGCCTCCAGAATTAAATGGTTACGTGTATCCTACACTGTGTCACCTACAAGAGCTATGTTTTTCATTCACAAAGAAATAGTATTTTTCTGTAGTATTCTCAATGGTGTATTACTCTCTGTGTGAGTAAAAGCCCATTCTGTGCCTGACTTTTCCCTGGCAAACCTCTAATTTAATTTTTTAAAATCAATAATAAGAATACAAAGGGGAAACTGAGACTTGCTAGGTCTAAGAAAAATACCAGCTAATGAAGTTATCAAAGCCCATCTCTCCTTCTGGATAACCCCTACCGCCAGCAACCTTCAGTTCATGCTGGCCTGAACTGGAACTGCTCTGCTGGCGTAACTGTAAAAAACCCGATTGCCTGTCCCTTAAACAGGAGGGCTCCCTACAGGTCCTCTTGGGTTATATTAAAATTTAGACCCACCAGTCTGAACCTGGCACTTAGATTTAAAAATCCCATATATATATATACATATATATATATATATGGTAAGGAAAAGGGGGAGTTGGGAGGTAGTGTGTCTGTAGCAGAGGACATTGGTACAGGTTTATCAAGATACAGTCTTTATGCTGCGTGTTTGTCATAGTGAAAAACAAGCTGACATTTGGGTTACCTTATGATAGCAAAAAGTTCTACATCTTGCCTTCTTTCACAGGATCTGATTAAAAATAAGAGATTATGTTTTTGTCTTGATTAAATTTGTTATAAAAGTCATGCAATAATGTGTTCGAATGAAATAGTATTGCTCTGTTGCTTGATTAAGGTAAGACTAATTGTGGGCATAATTTTAATCAAATTAACTGAAAATAACGGGTGAGGGAAGGAAGAAGGGAAGAGAAGTCTATAACAGAATTAACATTGCCGAACAACAGCTTGTCTAGACTAGAACGTGGAGTCAGAGAGGAATTGGGCCATCCTGGTTCTTAATAGGCATTGAGTGTTGTCAACATTTCTCTTTTCAGAACCAGATTTCTCTTATCTGGATGCCCTGGCTCCTTATCAACCTTTGGCGATGAAATGTGTTTACTGTCCCATTGACACAAGATTGAATTTTATTCAGGTGTCTAAATTACTCAAAGAAGTCCAGGTAATGAATTTCTGCTGCTTTTTCTTAAGTTTCTTCACACACCTGAAATTAACAGGTCGATTGTGAAGAACTGTTACATTAAACAATAGCAAAATCAAGACAACACCCAGATCCTTTTTTTCCATGAGAGAGCACACAGCATCTAGCTCTCCTCTATCGTCCTGCTCCAACACGAATATGGAATGACTGTTAGTCTCTTCAGAGTGGCTGGAAGATCCTTAAAAGCTTAAAATGCAGAGAAAATGGTGCATACAATCCTTTCCTCCTTTTTAGGAATGTATAGTCATAATCACTTTTTCCTGTTTGTATAAATAAGCCTGGATGTGTCTAATACTGTCTTAATGTAAAGGGTAACAAAGTATCCTCAGAGCCCTCAGCTTTAACCATCTCCTCTGCTCTTTATCCTGCAGTTGATACTTGCTTTGGTCCTGGCATTGCTGTTCTGGAATTTCACTCTCATGTTTCTTCCAAACCCACTGCTTTCCTTGCTCCGTTTGCAAAATCCAGACTTCTGCTGCCTAGGAAGAAGGCCAGAGCGTTCATGTAGTTTCCCCCTTGACTCTTTCCCCCCTTGACCCTTTTTGGCTTTAATGGCCTCTCCTTTTCCATCCTATTTGCTTCTACTGAAATTTACTTTCTGACTCATGACATAATCAAAATAATACCCTTTTTCGTTTTCCTGGCTGAGCTTTTCCCTTTGTTCTGTCTTCAACTTGTTGAACACAAAAATACATATTCTTCCAAACCTATTAACAACGTCTGGATCATTTTATCTCCTTGCTCTGTGATCCGGCTTGTCACCACACAACTGATAGCAATTGCCACTGCCTGTTTTTCGGACAAGCATCTTCTTCCGTGTTACCACTGAAGTATGATGCTGTTTCCAGAACAGTTTGCAGAAACACTGTCTGGCTCTTTGGCTTCCTTAAATCCTGCAGTGATTCTTGTGGCAACCAGCCTGTTTATGCTTTGTTAATATACTGCTGACAGGTCATGAAAACTCAGATTTGCTTATTGTGCTGCTGGTTTTGCAGCCTTGCATATTGATACATCTGCCTCGCTCCATGCCTTTTTCTGGTGGTCTCCGCCACTACTATCATGTGCTTCCAATTTAGATGACAAGGATTTGGAAGAAAAAGCTATCTGCAGTCCTCCTTATGGCAGTGATTACTGTTGTAGAGCAGCGCACAGAATCAACCAAACATTTTTTTAAGTCACCACTGTCTTCTTTTCCAGCCTCTCCACGTAGTTTGCCCAGAGCAGTACACTCAGCCACCCCCCACCCAGTCTCATCGCACAGATCTGATGATAGACTGCCAGCCGCCACCGATGTCCTACCGCAGAGCGGAGGTGCTGACTCTTCCGTACAAGCGGCGCTATGAGAAGATTGAAATCATGCCAGAAGTGAGTAACAAAAGTGGGGAAAAAGATGGTGGCTTCTTGCTTACACAGCCAAATTCAAGCTACTGCTTCAGTAGCCCCCTTTGACTAAAGATCTCTTGTGGCTGTGATTTATAGAATCATAGAATGGTTTAGGTTGCAAGGGACCGTAAAGATCACCTACTCCCATTCCCCAGGGACACCACCCACTGGAACAGGTTGCTCAAAGCCGCATCCAACCTGGCCTTGAACACTTCCAGGGATGGGGCAGCCACAGCTTCCCTGGGCAACCTCTTCCAGTGTCTCACCACCCTCTTTACTGTTAACTATGATCATGTGAAGCACTTTCTATCAAATGGAGGGATAAGAAAGAAGCATTTCTGAGCATAAATTTCACTGTGTAAACGAATGAGAATTGAAAAAAAACATTGTGGGCAAGCAAAAAATATCTTCAAGTTAATTGTCTTTGCAAGGATATATCGCATCTCAAAATACATACCAAAGGACAATCTCTGCTAGCCACCTGTGAGGCAAGCCAGTCACCTCCAGTTTAAATACGAGTAAGTTGAGGCACTGCAGTTTGAATTAGTGGCCCAGAGCCATAGAAAGGATCCAAAGAATCTGGGAGTTAGTAGCCAGAAGTTGCCTTTCTCCTTCCCCAGCTGTACCTGCCGTGAGAAATACCCTTTCCCTTGAGAAGCAGTATTCAGTCATATGTTAAAGACATGGTAGTGAAATGGCTCATTTGTGTTACAACAGTTCCAATAAATGGTTAATTCCTACAGACTGCTGAAGTCCAACAGGTTAATGGGTTGCTCGTAGCCATCTATAATGTGGGCTACTTAAGCCCGCAACATCTATTAATAATTTATTAACCCCATAAATCAAATATAAATGTACCCATAATACAAAGGGTGACCCATACTCTAACAGACATGATCTTAAAATATTTTTTTGACAATCCAATCAGCACAAATGTGTCCTTGGATCAAAGGTGGCAGCGTCTTTTTACAAGCAGGCGTTCCTGCCCTTTGGAAACTGATGAATACGTGAGTCTACTTCTCGTCAGAGAGCAGAGGGAGGAAGAACCCTTAGTTAAGCCAAACATGAAGTACAGAACTGGTACGCATGTAACAAAATCCCTCAGCCAGTCTGCAACACCCATTCCTACCATTTCGCGTGCGTGTACTTCTTGCATCAGTTCTGTTAGGAGCCTGCCCAGCCCACTGGTTAGAGGACTGCCAGAGACAAGGAGGGATTTTTTAATTAGAAAATATACTTGGATGCAACTCCATCATGGCATGTATATTTAATTGTTTCGGAAATTTGCATATTTATTGGATCCTGTTAAACCTAAAACTAGTAAAACGTGGCTTCCATTCACCAAAACAAATCTTACATTCTGTGTGCAGGGAGCCAGCACGTGGCTTACCCATTATTCTACTGAAACTTCGGGTTTTCCCCTAAACTGTGAGGGTGTGAGCGAGCCGTCGAATGTGAGCCTATCCCTCCTGTCCGCCCTGTGAGGAGGGCAGAGACCAGCTTTCCCTGCAAACAGAGTGCAAATTAGCACAGATGCTACAGATGAATATTCACTAACCCTCATACATTTTGAAGTTCTTATCCAGGGAGAGGGCTGTTTAAAATCTAGGCTGGTCCATGGGAGTCCCAGCTTCAGTTTCTTGCTCTGTTGGAGTCTTCCTCTATGATCTGCACAAGTCTGAAACCCAAAATGCAGCTCACATTGGAAAGGACACAGAGGACGGCAGAGTTCCCTGGCAGAGCTTATTAGTCCAAAGGCAGTGTGCCATGCTCACGGGGCTAGACCGCGTCAGAAAACAAGTCAGTGTTTCTCTTGTTAGCTTGGCTGTTGGCAGCAACATCCCTTACACTTGAGGCTCAAGAGCCCATGTGGGCTCAGTCTCATTGGCAGCCACGAATGGGAAAATGCTCTCCATTTCTCAAACCCAGATCTCCAGTGGTTTTTAGGTGCTGTCACCGAAGCGAATGGATTGTTCCTATACCCCTAGGTTAAAACAGTGCTTAGAAATAAGAGCATTTCCCAAAACTGCTGGGATGTTGGAGGGAGGATGCACTGTAGACAACCTGGGAATGGGTATCAAAGAAGCACATAGAAAACGAGAACTGATTTCTATGGCATTCACTTTAACTTGAAGAGTTCAAGCAGAAAGCTTCACAGACAGGAATACTGACAGAAATGGCCCTTTTTTCCCCTCTAACAAATAGCATCAAATTAATTCACACAGGAGTCCTAATTTCAAAGCTATCTGTGCTCAGGGAGTAGAAACATCTCATGTGATTTTCCGTGTCCAGGTATTCCAAAGCTGTGCTTACCAGCTTGGTGCAAAAAGCTACTAGGTATGTAATGATGCCCCTGAAAAAAGACTTTTTAATATGATACAAGAATTAGGTAGACCAGATCATCTCTGAGACTCTCAGGAAAGCTGTTACCCTTCTCCATTGCTGTCAGGGCGGTAGTGCTCGCTTGCCCCAAGGGGTTCTTAGAGAGTTGGACCCATTAGTGGTTGGGTGCTTGCCTCTGAGAGCAAGGCTGTGATTCAGGGCTCTTAATAGGATGCCATTCCCCAGCACTGAGATATGCAAGTCATCCTCAAAAAGAGATCTTGCCCGTTCTTTTTAATGGAGCTTGCTAGAGGAATAGCAATGCCAACTTTGTAGTGATCACAGACTGTCACCCCAGGACAATCTCTATTTCATCATGTCTTCATCACATCATCGTGTGAGGCTGTTTTTTGCTTCCAGCTTGACCTGCAGAGTGGTGATAAGGCATGGGTGGGGTAGTACGTTGTCTCCCACCCTCTCTGACCTGAGTCAGATTCTGAGGGAGCCTTTGAGTCTTAGCAGCATAGCTGATAACTGCTGAAGTGTAACTGTGTAATCTCTCCTACTCTGTGTGACCAGTCGCAACAGTCAGTCCCAAAGGATGATTGCTGGGTTGTCAAATAAATGGGAGAAAGAGGAAGACTGTCTTTTTCTGGGGCCTGTATTTCCTTTGATGCCAACCCGCTAAATAAGCACCTTACCTCCTTAATAATTTTATTTGCCATCTGCATGGCTTGCCTCATTCCCTCTCCCAGCAGAAGAGCCCTGGCTGTCTGTCCCGTTGTGCAGAGGGGTCATTCGGATGTCGGTTTTGAGAGGCTGATGCACATGGCCTGATGGTTTCAGGCAGGGTTTACACAGTGGTGGCAAAAAATGGCTCTAACTACCCCTTCTACTTGGTGGGTTGTGCAAGACAGGATTGCAGATATGATGGATGAGCCTCTGTGCTGCTTAATGTCCCCTTTTCAGTAGTTTCATCCAGGAAGACTCTTTAATGGTGCCTGAATATATAGGAATTTCTATACTGCAAGGAAAGAGCATTTGTTTCACATGGGCTACCACCAGCTCTGGGGTTCTGTGAAGGCTCAATTGGCAATTGGAAAGGGTGTTTTTATAGCTCCTAGCAAAGGTTTGTTATTTATCAAAACCATGTTAGCCAAACATGGAGTGATGAAATCCACCCTGGAAAAAAAGTGATTGCTAGATCTGTCCCAGGGCTAGGACTTGGGTCTAAAGTACAGCTAAAAGTCTCATAAAGGAATGTCTGCTTCAATGAAGTCCTGATGAGGGCCCTCTCCTAACAGCCCTTTCTCAGGAATGGACATGTGCTCAAACTTCTGTCTGGATTCTTAAAGCTTTTGAAAACCAAACAGTTGGCTCAGCGTGGTTTCAGTCAATGCAGACTGATGGTGTGGCAGTGTGAAATTTCCTTTCCAAAACTGTTTCAGTGCTTCAGATACTGGCCTGTCAGACTAATGTAAATTTACTGATACTGCTGGAGCTTGTCTACATTTCAATCACTTCACCGAAGAGCAAAGTCAGGTCAAGCAGGACCGTTGTATGTTAATGAGATTTGCACTCAGAGCAGCCTTTGTTTAGAGAGAGTTTTTAACTGTCCCAAGATACCAGGCTGGAATGGTTCTCAGAGGTATTGTGGAAACCTTTACACTTTAACTAATTTGTTCTTCTCGGCATCTGCCTTTCACTTTAAAAAATAATAAGAAAAAGAAGACTGCTTCCTGGAAATTGGTTAGGCATTGTCTATTCACAGGAGAACGATGGGAAAATGGAAAACACCTTCTGGAGCAAACAGATAAATTAAACAGTAGTGTTTGAGCAAATAATGTGCCTCCAGTTTAATTACAGCTGAACAATGGTGCGGATCACTTGTTTTCAGCAGCAGACTGACTTCAGTGAGGGTTCTGTGTTTTTAAAATACTCTGTTTGCAAGTTCTTCAGGGCACAGATCAGTACAGGAGAGTGTGAATGTGCAATGCACAGCCCCACATGAAGTGAAATTATAAGGAACTATTGCAGAGGCAAATTAGGAAAACAGCCACTTGGCAGCCCATTATAGTTATGTAGCTTTCAATCCACCCTCCCCTTTTCTTATTTTGACTTCGCTTTCCACATAGGATATTGCTGATTCTTTTTTGACAGAAAGAAGGGCAAGACATGCTTTTCATCTTACCTCTCCAACTTCCTTTCATTTTTCAGGGATTAAAGAGTTTGATTTCTGTTTTCCTTCTAACCCTTGACTTACTTGGCTGACTCTACATTATCCGATCTCCCGACCTCTCCATTCCTTTTCCCCTGACTATTCTGCCTTGTATAAAGATGCCGTAGCCTCACTCACCATAGAGTAAATGAAATATAGCCATCCTGCTTGCTTCTACTATCATTCCTCCCTTCAGCTCCAAGCTCACTGAATCCACCGTCTGTAAAACTGCCTGGAGTCCCTCCCTTGTTCTAGCACAGGCCCTCTCCAAGTTTGAATTCACCTTTTGACATTCCATCAAATCTAGTCTTGTTCCAGCTTTTACCAACCGTTTCTTAGACAAAGCCAGAACCGCTGTAGTCTGCCGTCTTCCTGATTTACTTCATCGCCGTTCAATGCAATCGGCTGTTCCTTTCTTCTTAAAAATCACAGAATGGTTCGGGCTGGAAGGGACCTTAAAGATCACCCAGTGCCACCCCCTGCCCTGGGCAGGGACACCTCCCACCAGCCCAGGTTGCTCCAAGCCCCGTCCAACCTGGCCTTGAACCCCTCCAGGGATGGGGCAGCCACAGCTTCTCTGGGCAACCTGGGCCAGGGGCTCACCACCCTCACACCAAAGAAGTTCTTCCTCAGATCTCATCTAAATCTCCCCTCTTTCAGTTTTAAACCATCACCCCTCGTTCTGTCACCCCCCTCCCTGACCCAGAGTCCCTCCCCAGCTTTCCTGGAGCCCCTTGAGGGCCTGGCAGGGGCTGGAAGGTCTCCCCGGAGCCTTCTCTTCTCCAGGCTGACCCCCCCCAGCTCTCTCAGCCTGTCCTCCCAGCAGAGGGGCTCCAGCCCTCCCAGCATCTCCGGGGCCTCCTCTGGCCCCGCACCAACAGGTCCATGTCCTTCTTGTGCTGAGGACTCCAAAGCTGGACACAGCACTCCAGGTGGGGTCTCCCCAGAGTGGGGTAGAGGGTTAGAGTCACCTCCCTCAACCAAAACGTCTCCCACCTCACTCCTGTGTCTCCTCTCCTGGCCGTTCAGCCTCCCATTGCTTCTGCAGAGAATTCTTCTCCCTCCTCCCATCTTTTGTGGGCTCTGAATGTGTTATCCCTTATTTCCTTCACCTTTTCTTTTTTTCCCCTGCACCTTTTCTCTGGTTGGTCTCATCCACAGGTTGTCCTGTTTAGATTGATGAAACGTGGATCTGCTTTTCTGCTCCCAGCCTGCCTTTGCCTGCCCACATTAATATCTAGGTTTGTTTCTCCTTCATTTTGGCTGGCTGTAAGATAACACTCTTCTAGCCAGGCACTCGCCTCTCTTTTCCCAATCAGCTTCAACAACATCGCATTCTGACTTGACATTCTGACCTGACATTCTGACCCATAAATTGGTTACTATATTTGAGTATTTTCATTGATGCCCTTTTCATGTCTTTCAAATGACTCATCTTTTGCATCTGTAAGCTGCTTACCTTTACTTTAAAGATATTTCACGTCCTTGCTTCCCCTTCCTGTCATTTTGCACTCAAGTTTGAGGCTAATTTCTGCTTCTGCTGGTTCTGGCTTCCACTGTCCTCTTGTAAGTTCCTCAAATAATGGTTTCCTGCCTGCTCCCAGGCTATGCAGCGTACTGGGGAAGAGCTTCATTAAACAGCCATAAATCTACTTCATTACACTTCTTAAATACCTCCTTAAAACTGTCTGTTGGCACAGGATTGGCAAAAAGCCAGCGCTTAGCTTTAGTACTGTGACTACTTCTCATAATCCCACCCAGGATTATTTCCTGTTGGTTGGTCAGTACATGTCTTTCTGGTTTGATTTCCAGGCTTCAGGGGCAAGGTTTGTCATGTTCATCTGGAGCCCTGGCCCATTAGTTGAACATGGAGCAGGTACACGGAAAAGAAGGGCTTTGTTTCATTGCTCAAAACTGCAGGACTATCCCTTCAACTTGTTTTATTTCGCCACTAGATGTTGGCTCTGTGGAAGAGTACAGCTAAGATGTTGGCATTTGCAAGCAATAATATCGAAAACTAGATATTTATGGCATGATTCTTCATCCACCAAAGTTAATGAGGCTTTAAAATCCACTCCAGATAGAATTGTAGCAGACCCACAGAGACTGAAAGATCTATTAAGTTAGGGTTAGTTTAGCAATTTAATCATCCCACTTAAAACACTTGGATTCTGTAAAATCTGAGGCTGAAACCCCAACAAGACATGACTGGGATCACCCAGTAATGATTATATAGATGTCCTTAGTTCTAGGATGTTTGTTCTTCTCTATTGGAAATGCCCTTGTTCCTTTAAGTCTCATTAGAAAGATTCCCCAATTTTCATTCTACTGCACGAATGGCCTGCGGCATGCTTGTGCCGTGTTTAAAATGCCTGCTGGTCATGAATGCTTACTCCACAGGCATATTTAAATCTTTAGACCTTTCCCCTTCGGTGCATGTGTTTGGCCACATACCTTTTGTTTCCTCTGCAGGATCTGATACTCGCAGACTTCCTGCGCTCAGACTCCGCCTGATTTAGCAGATGGTATAAAGCCAAGGCTGAATCCGTTTGAGATTTCTGCCCGCACTACAATCTCTGGTGCAGTTCTGTGTCTGGTTTCCAGTGACTTGACAACAGAGCTCCTGGTACTTAAATAGGGAAGGGATAAGAAGAGGCAGGGAGGTAGGAGGTGACGTAAATTGTCTTCCTTTCCTAACTTTGCCATCCAAATATAAATGACAGGATGAAGACCATGTTTTTTCTTCTGTTTACAAAACTGACTATACAGATCATCCCTGCTCATGTAAGGCCTATTGCACAGCTTTTAAGCATGTGGAATATTTGGGCACTCATTTTCCTATTAAACGTGCGCGGGTAAGATACTTTTCTGCATCCCGAAACTGGATTTGCTGTGTGTGAGTAGCAAGGTGAGTGGAGGGATGAAGGATGAGGCAGGTTGTTCTCAGTTCAGATTTTGCTGGGGACTGTTTATTGTAAAAACCTTTGCGATCAGTAGGACCTGGTACACTCCCTCGGGAGGCAGGCAGATCTTAAAATCTTTGGGCTTCTCTAACAACTGGGAGAAGATACTTTTCTGTCACATACAAATTGCATGCTTTTTAGGGGCGAGGATCTGGGGGGGACTCTCTTCATATCTGGCGAGCTCCAAGGCTGTAAGCAATCATTTCCACCTAGACATGGAAGTGCCCTCGTGGGTTACATGGCTGGAACCCAGCTGCAGTTAGTAATAGTGTTTATAATGTGCCTCATAAAATGTAAGGCACCGGCTTCAAATTGTGAAGGCTTTTGCCCCTGCTGTTCCCACTAGAATGCTGTGCAAACCCCCACAGTCTCTGATGGCTAGAAACATCCTAATTTCCAGCCTACGCTTATTCTTGGCTGGTCTGCACATACTTATTCTTAACATCATGTTTTAGCATAAATAGATTTTTCTCTTTTGTTGGTATTTTCCCCGTGGTGTTTATGTAGAATAATCAAATTCTCCTTTTGCCTTTCTTTCTGCCAGGCAAAACAAGCTAAGATGTTTAGTTTCCTCTTACAAGACAGCTTCCCCTGCCCTAATCTGCCCTTCAGTATATCTTACTTGAACTTAAATTACCCACAAATTACCCACAAATTACAAGTAGTTCAGATGAGATAATAGCAATAGCTCATCTTTGCTAGAATTACCCTGTATTTTCTGGAGTTGAATTTAGCTTTTTCATGGCCGTGTCACATTTGTGACTCTCAGTTCTCATGGGATGGACTAATAAACCTGGAGCCTTCAACTCCGTCGTTTCCAGCAGTTGCCAGCTCACAGCAGCAATTCTCGGTGTTAGCCCAGTCCCTGGCCTTGCATTTCATGCTATTGAATTGCATCTTGTTTTTCTCACTCCAGTTCTTGAGGTCATCTAGTTCTTCCTCTATGACAGCCTGATCTTTCTTTCTATTAAGGGTGCCTCTACAAACTTCTGTGGGCACTTTTGATCGCTCTCTTTGTTCTGTGCGGAGGTCTTTAATAAAAATTGGATGGGAGTAGGCTCAAGACTAATCCTTCAGGAACTGCAGCAACAGCCCAGTAGTTGTCTGAGGATATCTTTGCTTTCACCAGCACTTTCCCCACCTCAGGACTCTTGTAGAAATCTACAGTTTGTAATTTCCCATGGGGTACCTTGCCAGTGCTTCATGCAGCACAGACTGGGGCTGCCCCAGTTCCCTCAGCAGTTGTATTATCAGAGAAAGCTGTTGTGTTAGTCGCATGTGATCCACTTTTGATGATTTTTTAAAATTTTCCTTCCATTTAACTTACTGCAGTATAATAGCATGAGTAATGAACCCCTTAGCAGGATTTCTGAGCGCTGGATATTGCACAAGCACTGAACAAAACTCATACCCCCAAGGAATATATTGCAACTTTATTCTTTCTTTATTTTTTTCTGAGGACTTGCAATGTGTTGAGTTCATAATGGCTCTGCCTTGCCCAGTGGTTTTCATAGAATCATAGAATGTGTTGGGTTGGAAGGGACCTTTAAAGGCCATCTAGTCCAACCCCCCTGCAGCGAGCAGGGACATCTTCAACTAGATCAGGTTGCTCAGAGCCTCATCCAGCCTGGCCTGGAATGTCTCCAGGGATGGGGCCTCCTCCACCTCTCTGGGCAACCTGGGCCAGTGTCTCACCACCCGCATTGTAAAGAACTTCTTCCTAATGTCTAATCTAAACCCACCCTGCTCTAGTTTAAAACCAGCGCCCCTCGTCCTATCGCTACATGCCCTTGCAAACAGCCCCTCCCCAGCTTTCTTGTAGGCTTGTCTTGTAGGCTTTTCTTGTCTTGTTCTGCAGCTCTGTTTCATGCCTTTGATTTCTCTAGTTTGATCCAGAGTTGCAACGCTGGCTCCTACCTCTAATGCAGAGATTATACATTTATGCACAGTTTGCAAATCTGGAAAATACACATTTAATGTCGATGTAAAAACCCAGCTGTGTCCCTTTCTAAATACACATGCTATAATCTGGTGTACACATCAGTGAATTTCAGATCTTAAAAGTTAGGGGGATTTTAATTACTGATAAGATTTGCTGTGCTCCTGCTTGTTCCCCTTTGCTCCATCCAGTCCTGGAGGGTGAAGATCCAGCTCACCTCACTCAGTTCAGGCTTCAGCTCTCCCTGCTGGGTCGGTCTTCCTGCACCCTCTCTAGTGTAAGCCAAGAAATGTCGCACTTATAAAAGTTGGAGGGGAAGAGGAAAAAGGGAGAAGTTTGGAGAGTTGTCCCAAGAAACTAGGAAGAAATCACTGGTAGTCACCGCTGCCAGGATAGCTGCAACTGTGATGTTAAAGTACTGGTGCATATCTATGTGTGTCTGTCCCTGGGAAAATCTTCCATAGGACCAAGACCGTGTGTGCTAAAGTCCCGGTCTTTTCCTGGTTTTATTGACTGATCATTCAGCCTCAATTTGTTTTTTTTTTCACAGTAGGAGTTTTAGATCCCATCCTCAGTCATTGTTCAGCTCTTCATAGCCAACAAGAGGATTTTTGGCCGGTAACTGAAGACAGCATGCAACTTTAAGCCTAGGGAGAGTTGTCCCCAATGAAGGCCTCAATAGAGACTTCAGAGTAACCTACCCTGTGTGCATTGTTCTTTATAAACATCTGTAGTTTGGCCAACAATGGCGTTCGGGCTCACATAGTATGTGTCAGATCTCATTTTGTTGTGGAAAATGCAGTCCTACATGAAAGATTCAGCTGCAGTTTACGGTAAAAATTTCTTTACTCTGTACGAGCATAGGCGGACAGCTCTGATCATGGCAGCAGAACTTGCCAAGCTGACTCTTCCCTCCCTCAACTGTGACAAGGATCACATCAACACTTGCCATTTCAGACTACTGAGAGTCAATGACCTTTGGGTTTTGGTTGGTCTCTGTTTTAAACTTTCCTTAACAGGGGGGGTTTAAAAAAAATGAAATACACAGTACACGTCCACACAAGTTTGTCTTAAGGCAGTCCGAGTGCTCATCCATAGGCAGGGGACTGATTAACGCGATGTTAGTGCTCAGTGCCATGCGTCTCTGCTTTCGTGACTTTCCTGGTGCCAGCATGTGGCATTAGACTCGTGATAATGACTGGAAGGAAGAAGCGTTTATTCTTGCATAGTGGGGGCCTTTTCAATCTTTGCAGACAAAGGCATAACAAGATCCAGCAACTGAAAGTTGGGTAAATTCAACCTTGAAATAAGACACGGTTTCCTAGCTGCAAGGAAAATTAAACTTTGGAACAGCTTGCGAGGGGAAGTGGTGGAGTTGCTATTGCTTGGAGTATAGACAAGATTTGCTATCTCTCTGAAAAGGGTTTCTTTAATCCAGCGTTTTGGAAGAGTTCTGTGATTTGTGTGTGCAGGAGGTCAGCTGAAAGGAGTATAGCAGCGCTGTCTGGTCTTGGTGGGTGAATTACTGGATGTGATTAAATGACCTTTTTGGTTTGGGTCAGTGAACTTCTGTAATAAAAGGATTGGCTGCAATATGGAGAGGGCTGTGAGATGAAGCAATATCTTAGAGAAAATAAAAATGAACGTCTGTCTTACTGTCTTTTTGACCGTTAAAAATTAAAATTGCTATTTACCAACTGTGTGGTTAAGACCTGCATAAATGTTAATATCAAAGTATCTCAGTGGCAGAAGAGGACTTTGATTCTAAGCAGCTTTCTGTTTTCTAAGGATTTTTCTCGTTACAATGTTTGTCCTTTTGCCATGTATTCTTCATTAGAGCCCATTTGGTATCGATCTTCTGGAAGGTGGTAGGAATGGAAAGTGCCTTCGACCACTGCAAAGTGCAGCATAACGTACTGCTGAAAATGTTACTATTTTTAGGTCCCAGGGGAAATCTGAAGCAATAATTATTATTGTATTTTCATTCTCTTAGCCTTCAACAACAAACTGTAAAGGCGGTATTCAAAAATCGCCTGCTTTAAAGATCTTGAACCAAGTCCCAGAGAGAGAGCAATGTGAATTGCTCCATGAAATTTTGATTTCTAAAATTCACCAAGTCTGAATACGTGCAAAATTTAGGGGATTTGAATGCAGCCTTAAAATGTCCCGTGTTTTTCCAACACAAACATCTATACAGCTGTTTAATTTCAAGGAGGTGCTCTCAAAATGCTCCTGCAACTTCGATAACGGTAGGTAAGATTTTCAGAAGTTATCAGAAGTAGCTGAACTCTGCTGCCATTGAAGCCAACAGGAAAGCCTCCTCGGTGCTTTGATGGCAAAAGGATGAGGCCAGTAGTGAGTGCTTTCTGGAGGCAAGTTCAGTTGCTTCTGTATTCACAAGGATTAGAGTTTTGCGGTAACAGAGTGATGACCTGCGTAATTGTAATTTACAGCAGACCAGTATTAGTACCTGAAGTTTCTTGAGACGTGGCAGGGTTCAGGTGTTCTGCGCTGTCCTTCTCCTGGTTTGGATCCTGTTGAAAATTCACTAGATGGCCTTTGGTAAGGAATTTAATCTTCCGTTGCCTCAGGTACGTCTTCCTTTGCCTCTGAAATGGGAATGTGCCATGGTTTTCTAAAATCCATTCAGTTTCTCTTCCTCCTTTTCATGCGTGGGAGCACCTGGCGAGCTGAAGTGAAGTGGTGCTGCCTTGCTGGCGGGGCAATGGTGATAGCTGGTTCTCCAGAGCTCTGCTCCGTGGAAGCGCTACAGTAGATGGCTGAAGTTTCAAAAGAACTCCTTTACCTGGAGGTTAAGCTCTTCTTAACATATGTCTGCAACTGGAGGTGCCATGTGTTTGAAGAGGAAAGGGAATGGAGCTGAGATGAAGCTCATCCTGTAGAGGCTCTTTCTGCATGAGATGGGTTGATGGTACAACTGTTGGGAAAATCAGCCAAGTAGGTTCTGTCCCTTTAGGTGTTAATTGTCTTCACAGTTGAAAACTCCCATCCAGTGATACAACGCGTGAGCAATCAAACCTGGTTTTGTTTTGTGAGGCACTGGCAGTTTTTCCCCACCGACACAGAGCACACTTCACACATCCTTGCCGTCAGGTCCACAGCGAATAATAGGAGCGTGCTTGGCTGGGAGTGATACTTGGAAACTGCTTGGGCTGCTGGCCCACGCGGTGTGAAGGTACCTGTTTATCTAGAACTAGATCCTGGCTGCAGTCCTGGACAGGAGTCCAGGGCATCCGGTGTCCGTTGTATTGTCATCTGGAACTCCCTTGGAAAAAGGGAATAATTTTCTGTGTTCATGAGCACTGTTTTCTGCGGCGTTCCTTTGGAAACATGTCTGGAAGAGGTGGTTCCCAGCTGGCCAACTTCCGCGAGTCTCAGCAGGTGCAGTACTGCCCACTCCACATTCACTGCCAACACCTTCAATGCTGAGGATCTTGGGACGTTGCCATTGAATTCAAAGTTGGAGCCAAGACTAAATTTCACTTCTTTCAGAGAAGAATTACATAAAAGACAATGTAAGGGTTTCTATGCAGTGTTGTAAGGAAAAATTTCAAACCAGTCAACGGAGCCACTGGGTTTTTAAGGTCAAACCCTTTTCTTCCAGCTGTTCTGCAGCCAGAATGCCACAGGAATGGAAAGGAAGCTGGCTTTGATTTTTCATTGTCCATCGACATAACAAACATAATGATGACAAATTACATTGTGAGTTTTATTAGTCAAACTTATAAGTTAATATCTTTTTAAATGAGGTTTCTCTTTAATACATTTTTGTGAGACTTGCCTTGGTTACTGAAAACCTCGCACTGCTCTGATAAGGGTATGAAAGTCAGTAGCTTTAAGAGCAAGAAGGAGAGCTAAGCAGGTAAGGGGAGCGCTCTGTCTTTCTATCAGTGGGTTTGTGTTTACAGTTCATTAGTCCATGTTTAAAAATACCATGCTGCCAATTTAAATCACAGCTGGATTCATACAAATTTTGAGATTATCACTTGCTGAACAAAATCCTTTTGCTTTAGCTTGCAGATTCGCTTGTGCCCTTGGAGATTAAGCCTGGTATTTCCTTAGCAACAGTTTCTGCTGTGTTGCATACTAAAGACAACAAGCATGTGCTGCAGGTACAGTATAATGGGAAAGGGAGAAAAATATCCTTACGCCGGGTTTCCTGCCATCTGGGACCCCAGCTGTTCTCATGAGGCAACCCCTCCAACAACTCTTTCCCCACCGGAGCAGAGTCCTTGTCAGATGCTTTGTCCTGGCATGTGCGAGTGAGGAATTACACTTAGAACAGAGAGTGGGATGCAAATAAATCTCTCTACCCTCTTTTCGTTGGCCATGTGCCTGGCTAAGATAAAAGGGGAAGGGAGATTATTCCTGAGGAGAGGCCACAAATCACACTGCTGTCTTCCATAACCCACACACCAGGATCAGCATCAGTCAGCCTCTCATGGACTTAGAACTGAGGGTCAGAGGAGAGAGATGACCTGAAACATTAGACATGTGAAAGGAATGTCTTCCTTAAATTGCCCAATTCCCCAAGAAGCAGATTGTGCATCCTTGTACAAACTAAGAGTGTACACTCTCTTCCTACCACCTCCTTTAGGCTGACACTGGAATTTCTGGCATTAGAATTCCTGGCTCTGCAGAAGGAGATGATGTCTGGTGGACCTGCTCAGCAGTGGATGCCCCAGTCCCCTTTCTCCTTTGATGCATGAGCATGCAGGGAGCTCAGGGAAACCACGCTCTGCACGACGCTGCCTCTCCCGCTGGGCAGCAGAGCTGGGCTGGGCCCACTACACTTAGGAAGAAGGCCTAGTATGGTAATGTCTTTAATGCAGGGACAAAAAGATCGGTTAAGGATTTATATCAGCACACAGCAGACAGGCTGTCTTACTTTTTCCAAGTCAGTTCCCTAGAAATACTAGGCAACCCTGAAAAAAATTGAATTACTGCAATGCAATTGGTCTGAGGCTGCTTTCTCCTTTGTGTTGTTCATTATTTACTCTGTTCTTTATCATAGAATCATAGAATCATAGGGTTGGAAGGGACCTCTGGAGATCATCTAGTCCAACCCCCCTGCCAGAGCAGGGTCACCCAGAGCAGGTGGCACAGGAACGCGTCCAGGCGGGTTTGGAATGTCTCCAGAGATGGAGACTCCGCCACCTCTCTGGGCAGCTTGTTCCAGTGCTCTGCCACCCTCAAAGTAAAGAAGTTCCTCCTCATGTTGAGATGGAACTTCCTATGCTCAAGTTTGTACCCATTACCTCTTGTCCTATTGCCAGGCACCATTGAAAAGAGCCTGGCCCCATCCTCCTGACACCCACCCTTTAAGTATTTGTATGCATTAATTAGGTCACCCCTCAGCCGTCTCTTTACTCTGATTCCTGATGCCAAATGATCTTAGACCTAGGCTTAAAATGCCAGAGCCCTCATAAATGGATAGAGGTAAGCCAGCGCAGCGGTCTCTGTCAGTATTGGCTGAGTCTGGGACCTCTGGGAGTTACAGAAGCCGTGTGTAGGCAAGTCCCAAAAACTCAATCTACGAACACAGACCCACGTGAGTGATTCATGCACAAATAACATGGTGCGTGCACGTAGGCCCACCAACTAAAGGGGAAGTGGTGGGTTTTGTAAAGTGACTCAAGTGCAACCCTGCTTGTGGAACTGGAGCCTAAGCAGGCGGCATTTCTCTCCCAAGGATGAAAAACACCCTTCCCTGGCTGTTGAAAGAAACACGGGGACATCACAGCAGCAGGTTCAGACACGATGCAACGTGATGGGAAAGACACGGAGTTGAGAGGAGCCCAGTCTGTCACCTGGGCTGTACGGGGTGCTACAAGGCACTGTTGCTTCAGGCAAATTCCTGGTGTGCTGTGCAGACGCATCCCTGGCAAATGGTCTTGCCAAAATTTTGGAGAAATTTTCCCCAGCACCCTTTTCCCAGGGACTGAGTTGCTAGTTCACTGGGAAACACCAGTGCTGACACTTCCCCGACCTAACTAGCTTGGCACAGGACACATGGACTTATTTTACACGATAATTTCCCCACGTTTCTTTTTATAGGAGTCTGGTTTATATCTCCATGAAGTGATCTTCCAGAAGTTCTCCATTAACCCCATGCCTTGCCCACCCGCGCACACAGTGCTAGGTTAGCTACTGCTGCACGTGCTAACCCTGCCTCCCCTCCCTGCCGACAGAGAAGGGTTTCGGGGATGAGTCAAGGCAGAGAGCTTTCTGAAACAGCACAAAATTATGCCCACATCACACTCCAGTGAATCTTCAGGCACTGCAGCATCTCTCACGCCTCCTTGTCTTTATTCAAGTTCTTCCTAAAGACTCGCTTTTCTGAGGCCAGTGAGAAGTAAATTACCTATTTTTCTCATTCCCAGAGTAGTTGCTTGCTCTGAATTTGCCCGTTTCCCAATCTGTTGCATCTTTTAGAGTGTGATTTTCAAGGCATTGACTTCTACAAAACATTGCAGGGTACTTGAATGCTAAAATAGAAAGCTTCAGTCTTGAGTTGAGTCAGACAGGCCTTTTAAGATGACAGAAATTTGAACAGACCTGAATTTGACAGAAATTTTATGATGGAGATGATTGAAACTAAAGCTGCTAATTTATTTGTGTAAATGGTGGCCTGTGTTTGCAGAGCTGCAGTGGAGCCCAAAGCTGGGTTTCTCCTCTCCCCTTCAGCACTGCAACGTTCCCCTTTAGTCACAGAAAACAAAATCAGTATTCCTTTTCTATCTCATGTACTTGTTACTCCAACTAAATTAGAATAAGCTGGTGTGATTCACTGCGTTGTTGTGCACCGTCTCATCCATTAGCTCCCTCCAAAACCTCCGCAACCTCCCGCCAGCAAGAAGAGAAAGCGAGTGAGTGATGACGTGCCAGAGTGTAAACCTTTGAAGCCATTGCTGAGCGGCTCCATTCCTGTGGACCAGTTTGTGCAGACGCTTGAGAAGGTAATAAGCCTTTGGTGGCAAGTGAGGCCCAAGCAGATTTCTGCTAATCTCAGAAATGTGCTGCTCCGCTAGCGGAGAGAGGGAAAATAATCTTAGTGTGGCTTGAAATGGAGAGGGGCTAATGAGCTGGCAAAGTACTCCAGGGAATGTGTGTCCCTGCACTGAGCATGGAGGGAATTGTTCCCTGTGGAGGCATCTCCTGATAAAGGGGCTTCATGTCAGTCGTGTCCTCCTCGTTTCCTATGGAAGCAGAGTTTTTTGGGTTCGCTCCAGGTGGGTGAGTTTCCCCCATGTAACTTTTGGACTCATCAGCTGATTTCCAATAAATTTGAAGAGCGGGTGGGAGGTCTCAAAAATATTTAAGTTCCTACAAGTTCCGTGAAAATGACATGGTCGAGTGACGAAGAGATCCTGGAAATGTCTCCGCTGATGGAAGAGCTTTCTGGGGAGCTGCAGGACAGGGGGCTTGGTGGCTGAACTTGCAGGCAGTTGGTTACTGCTCTGTGGAGCCCTGTTTCTGGAGAGCTGCGTGACTTGTCACCTGCATGACTCCTTGCAGAAAACAAATAGGGAAAAGGGCAGGATTGTGGGGAAGTTTGCCCTGGCGTTCAGTAGCTTTCCACTGCTGTCTTCTGAGAGGCTGTAATGTCAGCGCATGGTCATTTCTGTAGTTAAAGGAGCCATTTGTCCTCTTTGTCTCAAGATTTTGCAATTGCAGTGACCTGATGTAGTGGAGAATACTGGCATTAGCCTCCCTGTTCTATAGTTTATCCATCTGTATAATGAGGGTCATATTTAGCTTATCCTGTGGGTATTTCCTCCGCAAATCCCAGAGATCTAGGATACCCGCAGTGGCACTCAGTATTTTGTAGCCATTCTCCCCTCTCCTCCCCCTGTTCCCTAGTCTTTCATCGCTGCCTGTTTTCCTGAGCTGTAGTAACGTCTCTCTCTTTTACTCTGTCCCCAACACCACATCTAGCACGGTTTCAGTGACGTGAAGGTGGAGGACACAGCCAAGGGCCACATCGTACTCCTCCAGGAGGCAGAAACCCTCATTCAGATTGAGGAGGACTCCACGCACATCATCTGCGACAACGATGAAACTTTGAGGGTGAAACTGCGTGACCTGGTCCTCAAATTCCTGCAGAAGTTTTAGCTCGTGGACATCATGCTGCTCTGCAAAGAGACGCCCCAGAGCACCAGAGCTAAGAGCTTTCCAGAGGATGACCCCAGGGAGAGGGAGAATTTCCTGATTCAGAGAGACCAGAAACCACCTTTCCTTTCATAGAGAAGCAAGGAAGTATTTTTTAATATCTATATATTTTTTAAGTTTTATTTTGAACCAGTTTTGGAATACTTTGGATGGGATTCCTGTGCTGTAAAATTGGGAGTTGGAATCTTACAGGAGATATGAACTGCAGAGTACATAAACAGAGCGTATATTTACAAGGTCAGGGTGGAATTGTGTGCAGACGCAGACAGTTCTCTGTGTGACCCTCTCGGCAGTGAATGCCCCAGTCCTTTACCTGAGAAAACTCTGCAAGAATATTGAAACAATGGCCTCAGATGTTAAGATACTGTTTTTTTTTCCCACTGCTTCTTCCCGGTCACCAGATCCAATTTCCTGTCTGTCCTCCGTTTACATGGGGCACGTGTGTTTCACTGGCACGAAGAGGAGTGAGACAGCTGCTAAGGCAAAGATTATAAAAATAAAAATAAAAAAAGGGGGGTGTAGTATAGCTTTGAAGCGGCAAGAGCCTGGCCATTCCCTGCAAAAGCAGAGGGATTTTGGAAAAGCTGTATGCTTCAGCGATACAAGGTGTTTATTGGCGCTGCACCCTCACCAGTTACGACCAGATTCATCCACCTCGCTCTTTGCTGAGACACACAAAAGACTGTTTCACCTGAGTCCCTCCATCGTTGGTGGAGGAGGTATCTCGGGAAGATACTTTCAAAGGACATGAAGTAGTTAAAATCCTAGTGCTCATGAGAAAACGTTGAGATTTAAGTGCCTCTTGTTTCTACCTTCCAAAAACCTGTCCTTTCAGCCCCCACAGTTCTCAGCCCCCCACAATCCTGGTTGAAATATGGAGTCCTTTATACAAAGCCATCTGTACCACAGACCTGGGGAGGTTTTTCCACTCCCCAAATCATATATTTGGGGCCTAAACTTAGTATTGCTTTTAAAAGAGACCCATTTCTCAGATTTACTGCTGTTCGGTTTTTATTGGATTGTTTTGTATTTATTTGGTGTTAAAAATAAAATGCATAGTAATGCCAAGGAGGAGGCACATTGTGTGGTTTATAAAAGCATCTGCATGCCTGTTCCGCATCCGCCCGCGCCCATATACACGCATTTGTAAAATATAACTACTCCTTCAGTTTATAGCTTTGGGGAGATTAAGGCAGTGGAAGAGCAGCTCTGTAATAAAAACTATTTGCTGTTGCAGTTTCCACATCACATTTCGGAGACATTACGGATTTCTATTCGCTGGGATGTACAGACTCCAGCACCCGAACCTTTGCTGTGCGCGTATGTCACGGGCGTGAGAGGAATAGTGTCATTAAGGTGATAAAAAACTTGTTGCGGTAGCATTAATCCTCGTAAGAGTTTACAACATTTGCAGTAGCTCAGCTTCTTTATCATCACTCGAAAATAGAATAAAAGAATTGGACATATTTCACCTTGTAATTAAATCTCCAAAAAGATGATTCTTAACGGGCAGAGGCCACGTGATAAACTGTGCTGAGCTGAGGAGGCCGGGGGAGAGGGAAGGGTGAGCCTTGCGATACGTGAGTCCTTGAGAGCACCGTTCTCCTCCTTACCTAGACCAGCTCCAGCACGGGTCCCAGTGCTCCAGAGCCTTCACTTTCTGAATATACTCATTTACATTTGTAATTATAGTAGTCTCTACTTGTTGCTTTAAGCCCTGAGGCTGTGCGCTGGTGCTTGTTGCATCCACCTTGGCTGAGCATGGGCAGTGCCGGGGATGCCAGCGGGCAGACTGGGAATCATAGAATGGTTTGGGTTGGAAGGGACCTTAAAGCCCACCCAGTGCCACCCCCTGCCCTGGGCAGGGACACCTCCCACCAGCCCAGGTTGCTCCAAGCCCCGTCCAACCTGGCCTTGAACCCCTCCAGGGATGGGGCAGCCACAGCTTCTCTGGGCAACCTGGGCCAGGGGCTCATCACCCTCACAGCAAAGAATTTCTTTACAGTATCTCATCTAAATCTCCCCTTGTTCAGTATAAAACCATTCCCCCTTGTCCTATCACTACACGTCCTTGTAAAAGCCCCTCTCCAGCTTTCTTGTAGGCCCCCTTCAGATGCTGGAAAGCTGCTATGAGGCCTCCCTGGAGCCTTCCCTTCTCCAGGCTGAACAAGCCCAACTCTCTCAGCCTGTCCTCATGGGCTTGTGCTGTGCTTTTCCTGTGCCAGCAAACTGATTTTTCCCTTGTTCTTGACTTCAAAATAAGCTCTTCATGGTGAATTGTTCCACCTTCTGATGGCTCCCCTGTGACTCCTCGGTGGCAGCACACTGACTCGGATTTCCTCACACTCAGCTGCTGGAGCACACCCTGCGCCAAGTGACAACTGACACAGGTTGCCCAGAGATGCTGTGGCTGCCCCATCCCTGGAGGGGTTCAAGGCCAGGTTGGAGGGGGCTTGGAGCAACCTGGGCTGGTGGGAGGTGTCCCTGCCCAGGGCAGGGGGTGGCACTGGGTGGCCTTTAAGGTCCCTTCCAACCCAAACCGTTCTGTGATTCTATGAGTCTAAGCCTGCAATTCCTCTTCTCCTTTCCTGACGCCTTTTGGGAAAGGGGAAGCAAATTCAGTAATTAGCACTTCATGGCTGCTTATGAACCACGGCTGACCTTCCCAGCGTGGCTCCACCGAGCTTTTGGGGCAGCGTGGGCTCTGGCCCGTGACTCGTCCCCTCTCCAAACTGCTGTTGGAGCCCACGTGGGTTCAGCTGAGCAGAGCTGCGATCCCTGGTGGTAAATGGGCTCAGGGCGCTCATTCCCCGTGACCCACGGAGCGAGAAGCATCGTAGCCCATTGACAAGGAGTCCAGAAGACCTCGGCTGGGGCAGCGACGGGTTGTGGCTACCTGTCGTCGGGCTGATTCCCTTGAGCCAGACCCCAAGAGCTGAACCCCAAGTGCCGAGGCACCTGGGGACATTTCTATGACGTTTACGTGGTCGTACGACATGGAGCCCTGCAGTAACGGGGCTGCGGATTCACTGACATAAAAGATTGACGCGAGCTCTGTGTTTCTCTGCCTCTGCAGGTGGAAGGCGGGAGAGATTTGCTGTCGTTGCTGAAGTTACGCAGCCCGACCAGCCCTACCTCTCGGGGGAGAATAGCTCCGAATGTACCCATCGGCCCGGCCTCGTTATACAGCGCGTCAGCTTAGAGAGAGGGGCTTTACCCATCGCAAGGTATTACGGAAATATTTAAATGTGACGAGTGAGAAAGCCTGTATCGGCCACAACAGCTACTCCACAGCAGCGCCTAGTGCAGAGTTGGCCCAAGTAACCCCCAGTGCTCTCAGCCCCCCGTGGAAATCGCTCACTGCTGCCTAAATTGACAGACCCAGAGCGACCCAGTCCAGTCCTGCCTCTGATGGGTGATTTTGGGCACGTTGCTGGCTTGGTGCCTCATTTTCCGCTAGGTGAAATAGAACTTCTACCATCTTGCAGGTTGCCTTGAGACTTGGAGCTGGAAGCTGCTGCCTTGTATGAAAAGCAGAGTGGTTTGAAGGTGATTCGGGCACTGGGAATGGGCTGCTGTGCTTGATAACGGGATTAGGAATTGTACGCAGACTCTACAGTTAGTTTTTAGCTTGGGTCACTGCTGGAAGGCAACTGGGGCGAGTGGTCTGTCACACCAAAATCCTTATTTGAGGTGCAAAGCTCCGATTCCTACCAGTAACCAACCACGCTGATATTTTATCAGGTCATCTGGTGGCTAACGGCTTTCCTAAGGCCTTTCCCACACCCCCAGAAAGAAAAATAATCCATTTAGAAGCTTTCACATTTTTCCTCTTGTCATTCTTGGGCAGGAAAGCTTCGTACTGCTCCAGTCCAGCACCTGAAAACTCCTTCATTTCTTACAAAGGGAAAGGTGGTGCCTGCTGGACAAATAAACATACTGGGGGGGCGGGGGGCTTGTCTAATGAAAAATCTTAATTAAAATAGCAAAAATAAGGGTTTGTTCATTCTGCAGTGAGGAAAAAAAAATAAATGGCCTTTCTTCAGGCTGGGTCAGTCCTGCCGAGGTAACCATGGCAGCCCAGGAGAGCTGCGAAGGGAGGGGGTGGAATATGATGGATGGTGACTGCGTTTTATCCAGAGATGCGCGCTTTAATGGACAACCAGCAGCAAAGGCACTCGGTTTCACTCTCTTTCTGCCAGACAAGAAAAAAAAAATCCCCTTGGCCACCGTGTGATGCTCCTGGTGCTGTGGCCACCCCCGTGACCACGTGTGACGCGGGAGTCCCACATCCCGTCCTGCGCTTCCCCGGCCTCTCCCTGCAGCTGCCCTAATTAAACACCGCTAACGGTGTCTGCAGCCGGGCAGCGTCTGCAGCAGCCGCTTTGCGGGGCTGCGCCTCGGCCCCCGGCGAGTGGTGGGTTCCCAGTGCCCTTCCCAGCCCCCGCAGCGCAGCCGGGGCCGCGTCGCTGGGCCGAAGGACAATGGGGAGAAAAGGTTAAAATGAGCTTTCTGCACTTGGCTGGCTTTTATGGAGCAGATATTCCTGGCTGGAGAGAAGTATGTTGTGTTGTCTTTCTATTAATGTCAGCCATAATAAAAAACAACTGGACCAAGTCATTTAATTCCAGGCTGATGCTGTCCCCCACCGTGCCCAGGCGCAGTCACTGTCACTGGGGATCAGCTGGCACCTAATGGGCGCCCTGAGCCACGCCAGGGCGACCTGGACACCATGACCCAAGGGAAGCTGGAGTGAGACGGTGGGTCTGTGCCCCGTCGGCAGCTCAGCCTTTGGGAGGAACGGGGACGCCGAGTGCAGAGGGGTTCGCGTTCAGCTGCACGTCATGGCCCGGGTAGCGGTGGGGAAGATAAGCCAGATGCGACCCATCACCTGGCACCCGTGAACCCATCACTTGGGGACCCATCACCTGGCACCCATCACTAAGGACCTACCTCTATAATCCCCCCACCTGGGCTCTGTCATTTTGGGCACCCATCTACAATTTTTGTGGCCCACAAGGAACAAGCCAAGTCACGCCCTGTGAACCTGGGGTTACAGCCAAGCCCCCCAGTCCTGCTCTCCAGGGCACGGCATGGGGACCTGCGTGCTGGGGGGCAGCTCTGTGGGCTACAGGGGACTCTCGCCCATGGGGACAGAGCACTTCTCCCATGAGGACACTTGTTGGGCCATGGGGCGCGGCCTGGGAGCAGAGGGTGGCCCTGGCCAGGAACCACCATCCCCTGGGCGAGGCTTCGTTAGGGTGGGAGATCACGGATGGCATCCTGCCTCTCTCCCACGGACTGATGCGATGGGGGCAAGTGGCACCATCGCCGGCCCCTAAATCACGAGGGATTATTTCATCTCCAAGAGGCTGAGATCTTCCCCCACTCCTGCCTCAGGACTCACGGCATCAGTTTGCTGCATGTTTACCGGCAGGGCTGAACGATTAAAGGCTTTTTGCCTCGATTAATGCAAAAGATTAAATTATTCCTCCATCTTTTTTCTCCCTTGGCCCTGTCACTGGCTGTCCCCGAGTGTCCCTACGACACCTTCCTCTCCTTGCCCCTGAGCACACGGAGGGGTGATGTCTCCAGCTCAAGTGTGGTGAGACTGGGCTCTGCGGGTAATTAAAGCTGTGACAACGAATGTCCCGAGTCAGAACGTAATTCACTGCGATTAGGCCAAGCCGTGGGGTTTGTGTGACCCCCCCCTCCCCCCCCCTCAGTGAGAAACCCTCGAACAACCAGCTGGGTCCCATTGCAGCAACACCCGAAGGTGCGAACACTGGCCTCTGGGACAACTGGGAAAACTGCATCATCATCATCATCATCATTATTACTATAATATTATTATTATTGTTGTTGTTATTATTATGCAATTAATGGGTACTTGGTAGCAAAAAAGGTGAGGGATGGAGCAAAGCAGCCCCATGCCACGTGGTGATACATGGGGAAGCCCAACCACACGCAAAGCCATCACAACTTGCTTTATTTTTAATTTTTTACTATTATTACCATGTTGTCAGCAAAATGTGTGCGAGGTGAGAGCGTAAAACCGAGCTACGCAAGAGAGCAAAGCCCTCTGCCGAGAAACGCCTGCACGAAGAGCATCCGAAAGGCTTTAAACCCAGGACAGCAGGAATCGTGTGACACCTCACTTGTCTTTTATACTCTTGACAGGAATAGGAAAAAAGCCAACCCCAAACCTGTTGGGTTCCTGCCACAGCGTCCTCCAGGCCTCGCTGCGTCCCCGGGGCAGAGCTGGGTGGTGGCACAAGGACTGTTGGCGCTTGATCAAGGGTTGTTTGCCTTTTTTTTTTTTTTTACTACATTAAATTACGGTTAAAACAAACGGTGACAATTACCCTTCCCTTGCAGGCACAACGCTGAGCACAGCACAGGTCTTTTATTAATTGCCTGGCTAATAACTGCTCGTTTCCCTCTGATCGCTCTTAATATTTACTATTTTTGAGCCCGTAAATCACAGCGTGCTGCCGTGGGGCCGGTGCGTGCCGGTGCTGGGTGGCTGCAGGTGTTCTGTGGCCGGGATAACGGCCCGATCCCCCTTCCCAGCTCCCGCTTCCCCGCTCTGCAGCCGCTCGCTTGCATCATGGGCAAAACCCGGGGGCGTGAAGCCAAGAGCGGGGCTCCTCCTGCCCCCAGCAGCAGGCTGCAGCGCTTGGTCAGCCCCGGAGTGGTCGGGCAGTTGGGCTGGATGGTCCCTGTAGGTCCCTTCCAACTGAAATACTTTGTTCTTGTTCTGTTCTATTCTGTTCTGTTCCATCCTTGTTTGATTCTATTCGTTTCTAGTTCTATTCTTGTTCTATTCTATTCAATTGTCTTCTTGTTCTTCTCTTCTCTTCTCGTCTCCTTTTCCCTTCCCTTCCCTTCCCTTCCCTTCCCTTCCCTTCCCTTCCCT
>VYZM01002092.1:48063-106019 GCA_013398915.1 Dromas ardeola | reverse complement strand
CCTTCTCCTTCTCCTTCTCCTTCTCCTTCTCCTTCTTCTTTTTCTCCTTCTCCTCCTCTCCTCTCCATGCTATTCCAGCTTCATATTTCCACTGCATCCAAGTGCCTTTGCCCTGGGGCTAAAAGCAGGGCCCAGGGCACAAGGAGGGTGACGGGACCCTCTCTGTGCTTTGGGCACCAGGAAACGCAGCAGCCCTTCGCTTTCCAGCCGGCTCACAGCTCCAGAGTAACTCCTTAAAAAAAAATGGGGATAAAATCCTATTTTTCTTCCTAAAGCCTTTCACGGTCCATCGCAGGCAACAAGCCGGAGGCATAAATCCCACACAGCCCGCACATGGTTTAGCACAGGCCCAGCGATGCGCGCTGAAAAATTGGATGTCTGTAGGGATTTATAATGTCCCCACAGCCCCAGCGCTCCCCGTTCCCAGCCAGTCCCGCTCCCCGCACCACCACACGCTCTGGAATTTAAGCCTTTTTATTTTTTTAAACAGGAAAGTGATGCCGGGGTACGCAGGCTGCCCTGGCCCGTGGGTGGAAAAGCAGCCGTTTAATTAACCTGGGACCGACGGACCCAGCGCAACCTCGGCTTTGTGCTGCTGCTGGGGTCCGGCCCCGCAGCAGGGCTTTTCGGCATTTCCAGCTAGGAAACAAAACCCCCAAACCCAGCAATTTCCCTCTTCCTGCCGGTCTCCGCGTGGCCGGGGCACATGGCGGGGCTGGGGGGGTGCCAGTGTCCGCGCTGGCGGCTGCGGGTCCTTTCCCTGGGCTCCGGCAGGAGCTGGTGGATTTTGTGGCATCGACGGGCAGAATGGAGACATGGGGAGCAACTTCAGTGGAATTGCTTTTATGAAGGAATGTGTCATCTGAAAGGGAACACTGGGGGCACTTCTCAGTGCAGATCTGTGGAGTGTAAAGCGCTTCCACCACACCCTCCCTCCCGGGAGAAGGGAATGAATTTTTAGGGGGATTTATCTCCTCCTTCTCTCCCCAGTGTCTGTTTCCCCACCCCAGGGTACAAACCCTCATACAGGGGGGAAAAACCCAAACCGCACAGGAGCCGCCGTGCTGCCGTGGCTCTTCTCACCGAGGTCGTATCAGTTACAGCTGTAAAATCATTTGCTTTAACAGATTTTTATCATCTGCTGCGTAAGGGCTGGAAGAGCCTCAGGAGCGACTCAGCTGCGGCCACGCCAGTGCCCGAGGCGCTGCTGGGCTGGTCGGGGAGACAGACCCCCGAAACGGCGTCCCACCACGGCCACCCTTTTGGGGCGAGACTGCAGGCATTTGGGACACCAGTCCTGGGCAGAGCCCCCGCCTCCTCCCTTCTGGGATCACAATAATTTGGGGTTTCCCTAAAACTCTCCTGGAAATAAAGCCAAGCATGAACCCTGCCCATGGGGAAAAGCCTTTACCCCAAGGCAGCAGGGAAAATAAAGGGCACGTTTCCCGGGCAGGTGACACAGAGGTGACCAAGCGACCAGGAGGAACCCGGCTGCTGAGGAGGAAAGGTGAAAAAAAGCAGCAGAAAGGAAGGGAGAGGAAATCCAGCAACGTGCAGGAAATCCTGTGGGATTTCCAGCCCCATGTGGAGGGGGAGCCCATGGCACAGCCGGCTCCGTTCCCCCCTTCTGCTCCTCCCCGCAGCTGGTGGAGATCCAGTTAGAAATCCCACCGAGCCGGGTGGTTTTCCCACCTCACAGGAGAGGGGCCGGGAGCATCCCCCGAGCCAGCGATGCCTGCAGGCGCCATAGGGAATGCCCCCCAGATTTCCTTGTTTCAGGAGGCCAGGGCAGGGACGGGAAGGTTTGCAATCCCATCGGCTGCTGTTTTCCTCGCCTACAAACAGCCGGACGCCTCTTCCCGTGGTGGTTTCAGCCCGGCAGAGGCCCCGGGGCCAGACCCCGCAGCAGAGCCGGGCGCTGGGGAAGCTGCTGTTTTGGATGGCTGCGATTTCCATTGGCGACGTGGAACTTGAAGGGTTTCCAGCCTCCCCCAGACCCGCCGTCCCGGCTGGATGTCCCCGGTGCCACCAGCAGCCCTGTGCCACAGCGACAGCTGGGATGTGATGTCCCCTGAACCGGGTCCATGGCTGGACCGGGGGCTCTCTTGGCCCAGCCATGAGCTCACCGAGGGACACAATGGGGTTTAGCACCAGACGCTGCTGTCCTTGAGGGCATCCCACGGTTCCGGACCAGCTCACCTGCCCCTTGCAGAGAAACACAAACCTGGGGAGACGCTGGTTTTGGGGGTGCCCCAGGGCCATGGAGCTGCAGCCGCGAGCCCCGTCCCGGTCCCAACCCCTCTCCCCCCGCCCCGGCAAAGCAAGCGCGTAGATGCTCTCAAGTTAAACTCTCGATTTATTGGATCCTTTTACAAAAAAACTCAACATTGTGCTCGTGTTGAAGGAGTGTTTCTTTTCTCTCGTTTTTTTTGTCTGTTTTGTTTTGCTTTGTTTTTCTTTTACCCCTGGTGCTCACGGAGCAGTTCGCACAACCACGGCGCAGGGGAGGGCAGGGGCGGTGCTGTGCGACACCAGCGGGGAACGGGGGGGGCCGTGTCACCGCAGACGATGCTATTTACAGCGAAAGTGAGAAAGACCTCGCTCCGCACCCGGCACCGGCAACCCCCGGTCCTGGGTGAAGCAGCAGAAACATTGGGAAAAGGAAAAGGCCTTTTCCCTTGGGAAGGGTGCAGCCGCCCAGAGACCTTCCCATCTCCTCGGGGCTGGGGAGACAGCGCGCCCTGGGCTGCGCTGTGCTGGGGTGAATCGTACAACCTGACCTGAGCTTCAGAGTTACCCCGGGACCCCCTGGAAATCACGGGAGAGCGACGGGTAGCGAGGGAGGACGCTGGGGACGGTGGCAGGGGCTGGACCGCTCTCCAGAAACCCCCTCTCCTCCCTGATGGGGGAGGGAAGCCTGAGGGCAGCTCAGACCCTGGGATGCCTCAGGAACAGAAAGTTAAATCACAAGTCTGTACTCCAGAGGGGTTTTGGTGTCTTATCTGGGAAGATTTGAGAAAAAGCCACAGCAGCGGAGGACCCCGAGGGACAGCACCAGCCCTGCGGGTGGGGAAGGAGATGCTCTTGCTGGCGTTTAGTTTCCTTATGGCACCCCGTCCCTCCCACCGCTGCTGCCGCCCACCATGTCCCTCGCCTCTGTGCAGCTGCCATCAGCGACTCACAGCACCCGTTTACCCCTTCACCCCCAAATCCTCCCCCTTCGGGGGGGTCTCGGCAAGGAGGAAACCATCCATCCCACCCCCCGTGCAGCGATCCCGTGGCGCAGCCTCTCCCCACTCAGCCGCGACGCTCCGAGCCTCACCCCCGGCTATCGCAGCACCGGGGACCCTCCGAAAAACCAACACTTTGGGCAAGAGATGAGCGTGTCAGGAGCCTGGGAGAAAGAACAATTTGGATTTCCACCACTGAGCTCTACTGGCCTTGAACTGAAACACACCACGGGGAAGAAGAAACCCCCAACCTTGGGCTTGCCGCCAGCTCTGACTGCAGCCAAGCAACGAGACTCAGCAAACCCCAACCCCCCGACGCAAACGCTTCACGCCCCGTCTCCTCTTCCCAAGCTCCCCCTAATACAGTCTCTCACCAGAATAATAAAATTTCCCTTAAGATTTTTGAAAATAAGTTGCCGAGAAGTGTACCTCTCTATTTATATAAAGTGCAATCCACAGCTGCCGGCATCCGCCCTTACTCCTGTCTGACTCCGGCCGGGCAGGCAGAGGGCTGGGAATGGCAGAGCTGCCTCCACCTTGGCTGACACCGGGGACCTGTGCTGTATGTGAGCGACTGCACCGCTGCTAACGAGCCACCTATTAACGAGAGGAGAATTAAAGCTGGCGTCAGAGGAGTGTCGGGTCCCTTGGGGATGCTGAAGCTGGTGCAGCTGCTGCCGAGTGCCACGTTTCCACTCCGCGTGGGGGCAGAAAACATCCTTCCAGGTGTTCCGGGGCCTGCCAGGAGTCTCTGATCGCATTTTTCAGGAGACTGTGAGCCTTCACACGCCCCGTGTTGAGCACCTGACGTTAAAACAAAAAGAGAGTGGAAAGGAAAACAAAACATATGGAGAGGAAAAGATTCCTTGATCCCTATTTTGCTGCGGTCTGTAGTGCTGGTGAAGGCACGAGCCGTCGGCTCTGCTGGGGACAGGCAGCCCCTTCCCTTCCCCTCCTCAAAAAGCAAGTGTCGGTGACCCCCAGCCACGGGGCTGATATGAAAAATGGCTGAAACGTGGCTGGAGAGGCCACTTAACAGCCCAAAACGTGGTGCAGGCTGCAGGAGAGGAGCGCGGACGGGGCTGACCTTACGAGTGAGCCCAGGAGCTGCTGACGGACCATCCCCGCTCCTCTCCTGGGACACACCGGAGACACAACCAGGCGGTAACATCCTTCTGCCGCAGGGCGCTGGGACGCGGAGCTGCCACCTGCCCCAGTGCACGTCGGGCAGGAAAACCAGGGAGATTGAGGCGAATCACGCAAGTTTCACCTTGCCGTCTACGAGCTTCTCCAGCCTGCCATTATCCATCTGAGACACGTTGAGGGAGGACATCACACAGGAGAGAGCAACCCCTGGCCTTCCCTCCTGTTACGGGCCGGGATTGAAGCAGAACGGAGCAGTGAGTCGAGCACGGAGGTCGCGGGATCACACAATGTAACAGCATTTCGCTTTGGTGGGAGAGAAACCAGCTCCAAAACCAGCCCCACAAACACGATCCCAGTGGCGTTTCCCAGTTCCCACAAAGGAAAGCTCTTGGTGGGATTAACCTTCGAACGCAGCCCAAAGCCAGGCCACGAGTGCGGAGGGGATGGGGGTTTAAGGCAGTTGTGCGCAGGCCCACGGGCAAACCCAACGTGGGCACGTTTGGCCTGGGGACAGGGGACCAAGGAGGAGGCAGAGCGGGGACTCCGGCCCACGGCGCAGCCCCGGCTCCGACACACGCCGGCTGGGCTGGTGCTTCGCTTCGGCTCTGCCTGGCTGCGCAGAGACCAAGGGTCGGCGTCGGCGTCTTCCTCCACTCTGCAAAACGCGAAGCGGTATCGAGAGAAGGCCCCGATACCCCGACTGCCATCGCACCGGCACCGAAAGCTGAACTACGACCTGGCTCTCGGCAGACTGCGTCCATGCTGGATGCTTTTGGGAAAGAGGTTTATTTGATCAGCAAAGACTCACGTAGCCGACCTCGGGGTGCTACCGGAGCAGATCTCCAGGGCCGGCGATCGAGGCCCCGAAGGGCAGGAGGAAAAGTCCCAAAGTGCTTGTGAAAAGGCCAGGCCAGACTCAGAGACTCCCCGCAGCTGCCTTCGGCGCTGCAGCGGCTGTAGAAAACCGCAGGCCAAGGCAGGAGCCTGGGGCATCGCCAGCCCCTGCTGCGCTGCAGACGGGTCACTCCCAAGCCCCAAACACGCTCCCCGTCCTCAGAGGTCTAGCAGCGCCCACGGTGTGCCGCGCGGGGTGGAAAAGGACACCAAGAACGAGACCGCAGCAGCCAAACTCCCCCGTGGCTGCGGCACGGGAGCCAGCACGGTGCTGGGAGACAGGGAAGGACCCTCTGGGTCCAATCTCTTCCCTGCTCACCCCTCTCCGAGGGCAGGGCTCAGGCTGGTGAGCAAAGAGCTCGTCACCGGATGACACCTGGAAGTCCTCAGTAGTAGCCACAGGGCAAGACGAGCCAGGACGTGGTGTGCGGGAGGGGAGGAGGTGAGCTGCCCCACGGGAGAAAGGATGGGGACAAGAGCGGTGACCGGCGCTGCCCTGATGCTGGGAATAACCTCTCTGCGGTCGAACACCTCCACCCTGGCCTCGCTACGGTCCCCCCCGAGTGGGCAGACAGGTCCAGAGGGGAAAAGGGGATGGGTCGGGGGGGAAAAACAAAAAGAAAAAAAAAAAAAAGCCTCACGCGGCAAATCTAAAACACTTTCATTTTAAATAACAATAATTATAATTAAAAAGAATGGTTGCCCTTGGCTAGGGAAGGGGCAGAGCCACGAGCCAATGCACCATTCCTCAGTGTATGATCCTAGGGAGTGTCTTTACAGAAGCCGTGAGATCCTGTTCCCCGTCGCTCGGTCGAGTCGCTGTGGGGAGTGCGGGAAGGGAGGGGGAAACGTGCCCGTCCAAATCCAGGACGTCCTTTTTGCTCTGCGGGAGGGAGGCCGGAATCAATAGCAAAAGGCATTTTGCACTTGCCGCCCTGCCAAAGAGCCACCCTCTGCCCTCACCCGCCTCCAGCCAAAGTCCGGGGAGCCGAGGGCGCCCGGCTGCATCCTCTTCTAGATGAACTTGAAGCATTTTGTCTTGTCGTGGGGGAGGCGGGTCTTGAAGAGGACCGAGTCCACGCGGAACTGGGTGTACAGGAGGGGCATGTACCCGTACACCTTGACGAAGAAGTTGATGCACTTGTGTCGCTCGTGGAAGTGAGAGTCGTCGTGCGAAAGCGCCTGGGGGCACCCGGGGCAGCGGAAAGTCCAGCGGGAGGTCACCTGCAAAGAGAGAGACAAAACCAGTCACCACCACACCACCACCACCACCCCGGCCCGGGGGGGACACCCTGCCTGCACCCAAGGCACTTGGCGTGACATCCTGGGTGACACGCTGCAGACAGGGCACAGATTCGGCCGTGCTCTCAACTGCCGGTGTCACTTGGAGGGTCTCCAGGTGAGGAAGGACATGGTCCACACTAAGTCTCTGCTCTGACAGAGCTGAAGGGGGACACGGTGATCTACTAAAGCTTAGTTACTTTTTTCTGATTTAAGGTTTGAGAAGCTGTTTCAGGAAAAAAAAGACTTGAGAAAGGAACCCCTTTCACCAGCTACAGACAGAATCACAGAATGGTTTGGGTGGGAACGGACCTTTCAAGGCCATCTACTCCAACCCCCTGCCCTGGGCAGGGACATCTTCAATCAGATCAGGTCGCTCCAAGCTCCATCCAACCTGGCCTGGGATGCTTCCAGGGATGGGGCAGCCACCACCTCTCTGGGCGACCTGGGCCAGGGGCTCACCACCCTCAGAGTAAAATATTTCTTCCTTAGATCTAGTCTGAACCTCCCCTCTTTTAGTTTAGAGCCATCACCTCTTGTCCTATCACTACAGGCCCTTGTAAGAAGTCCCTCCCCAGCTTTCCTGGAGCCCCTCGAGGGCCTGGCAGGGGCTGGAAGGTCTCCCCGGAGCCTTCTCTTCTCCAGGCTGAACCCCCCCAGCTCTCTCAGCCTGTCCTCACAGCAGAGGGGCTCCAGCCCTCCCAGCATCTCCGGGGCCTCCTCTGGCCCCGCTCCAACAGCTCCGTGTCTCTCCTGGGCTGAGGCCCCAGCGCTGGAGGCAGCACTGCAGGGGGGTCTCCCCCGAGCGGAGCAGAGGGGCAGAATCCCCCCCCTGGCCCTGTCACAGACGCTACAGAAGAGTTAGAAATTCAGGTCATGTCTTGTTTTATGCACCCAGAATAAGATCTCTGGAGGGTGCTCCAGTTTTCAGGAGGTGCTGAGGGGCCACCCATTGATTAAAGGGCCTCCTTGTCAACCTCAAATCAGACATCCCATTGCAGTGCCCTTCGGTTTTGGTCTGATTCTCATCTCAGCTGCACCAAACTCCACAACCACCACTTCAGAGTAGCTCCAGACGGGAATAACACCACACAGTAACACACACCCATCGTATTTACCGCCAAGACCCATCTCCAAGGCAGCTGGCCTGCGACGGTGAGACATATGCAGGGCTGTAAAGAGGAGTTTGCCAGCAGTGATAAAGAGCAGAATGATCTGCATCCAAAATTCACGCTCAAAATTGTGACATTCATTTGTTATCCCAGGGCGGGGAAATTTCAGCTGGGCTGCAGCGTTTGCACCAGCAGCCCTCCGCACGCAGATGAGCCTAAATGTCTCTGGAAAACTACACAAAATCAGCAAGGAAATCATTCCTGCTTGTGCTGTACATTATGGAAAGAAGGAAATTGGTCTTTTAGGGATCAGCTGCTCAGAAGGGCCTTAGCTGACCCAGGAAACCCTCTGGTGCGAGCTGCAGCGTAAGTCAAACCCCAGCTCATCCACTTGCCGCAGCGGGGATTTGGCTGCTCCTCAGGGCCGCGCTGAGTTTTCACACCTTTTTGAACACAGACTACATCTGCTCGAGGCCGGAGAGGGGACATGCTGACAGCCTCGAGCACGTCACGCCTGCAACGCAGCACTTGAGAAACGCGACGCAGCCAGATTTTGGTACGGGCAGAGTGTGTTGCATGGCACAGCTTCTGTGCTGGGAGAAAGGAATTTCCCCCGGATCAGAGCCAAAGACATCGACCAAATCGCTGTTTCTCCAGAAACACAAAGCCCAGCACAAACTCCTGCCCGTTGCTGTACCTTTATGGGAGGCTTTCTCGTCAGGTGAGAGACCAGGAAGTTCATGGCAATGTCCTCGCAGTTGATGTATTCATCCACCATGTCGCGGATGGCCTGCGGCATCACGTAGGAGTACAGGTAGGCATAATACTGCAGAGGATAAAAAGGTGCAACGTTGCCTAAGGTGGTCCCAAGCAGAGAGCTCAGGGAAGCCAGTGGAGAGACTTCCCATAACGGAGTTAATCCCGCACCCGGGAGATCTGCTGTAGCCACAGCAGCAGCAAATCTACCCCACAGCCACCACCCTGACCGAGTCCCAGGGCTACTGTAACCCCAGAAATTGAGAAATGATGGTTTCAGCCCCCTCAGATCTTGCAGTCTTTGCTGCTGCAGAGTCAGCATGGCAGCAGTAGCTGGTGGATAACCTTCCCACTGCGATATGATGGCTCGGGACAGTCTTCTTGGAAGAACATCCCATCCTTTCCTCAAAGTCTGTTTGCCCGCTGTTGCCTCTCCCATACACAGAGGCACATGTCACGGAGCCACTTTCTGCACTGCTCCCTCCCAACATAAACCAGCCACCTCCCACACCTACCAGCCAGCCCGTGCCACCACGCAGCTGCAGAAACCCATGAGTTCCCCACAAACTGCCCGTTGCAACACTTGGAGTCTGTATGATTCAAGATGCTACAGTAAAAACGCAGGGCAGGCAATTCTGTGGCCCTCCTCGCCATGACCGAGAGCATCACTGAAATGCGCTCGGCCCCGCACTCCATCTGTCTGCATCAGCGCCGTGGTGCTTCTCATGTGGCACAAACACACGCTGCTCCTCGAGGAGACCGTTCACTGGGACACAGACCAGTTGCTGGCTGTGTCTCAGTTTGGAGGAAGCAAGGGAAAAGGAGTGGTGAGCTCTAAAATTTGTTCTTTAACAAACTCACCCCACAAACGTACAGACTCTGGTTACTCTGAGAAGGAATGGAAAGCTCAGGGCTTTGTGGCCACAACATCTCACCTTATGGAAGAAGGCAGCACCAGTGAGCACCATAGAGAGCTCGCAAGAGTAGTTGGAGTTGTAGAGCCAGGACTGATGGGGGATGTCCCACGCGTGGTAGCGCCCCGGGAAGCCAACGATGCGGTCCCTTGCCTCTCTCCAGACACTGCGAACACAAAGCCTTTCAGTGAGACCCAGACCCGGGGAGCCCGTCCGGAGACGAGCACGGCTCTGGCTGAGAACCACGACACACAGGACTATGCCCTCAACGCCAACGGACCGGCTCCCAGGGGAGGGTTGCAAGTGATGGAGATGCCCATGCATAAGAAAGCTTGGCAATTTCTCATCCAAAGAACGGCCAACATATGTTGTAGTTTGGGCAAAAAGCATAAATATTGTTAAAACGTGCCATTACCTTGCTTTAAAGTCCATTTAATTTTTAAAAATAAAAACACAGAAAATACCAACATGCAAAAGACATCTTTTTACGTAGACCATTGAGTACAAGCTTCACAGTTGAGACTGTTGAGTACAAGCTTGCCCACCTCCACAGCACCGAAGCTCCACTGTCGGCAGGAGGGACCAACCGGTCATCACAGCTGCCTGAGTGACACATGAAGAAGGTCTCCCCGAGATAACTCTCATTTCTTTCCTATCGTAGTGCAGGAAAGGGCTGAACGCAGAAATCTTGGCTTTAACGGACAGGCAGAATTCATTGACCTTCTCTTGTTAAAGGTTAAAAGCTGTTAGACGTGAACTGAAGCATCCCTCGGCCATAGGCTGTGAGCACAGACCAACGTTGCTTGGCAAATGAAGTCACCAAGCCGCTTTCCATTATATTTGAAAAGTCGTGGCAGTCTGGTAAAGTTCCCGCTGACTGGAAAAGGGGGCACATAACCCCCGTTTTCAGAAAGGGAAAGAAGGAAGACCCAGGGAGCTACAGGCCGGTCAGTCTCACCTCTGTGCCTGGCAAGATCATGGAGCAGATCCTCCTGGAAACTCTGCTAAGGCACGTGGAAAATCAGGAGGTGATTGGTGACAGCCCACATGGCTTCACCAAAGGCAAATCATGTCTGACAAATTTGGTGGCCTTCTATGATGTTGCCACAGCATTGGTAGATAAGGGGAGAGCAACCAACATCATCTACCTGGACTTATGCAAAGCGTTTGATGCTGTCCCACACAACATCCTGGTCTCTAAATTGGAAAAGCGTGGATTTGATGGCTGGACTACTTGGTGGATAAGGAACTGGCTGGATGGCCACACTCAAAGGGTTGCAGTCAACGGCTCAATGTCCACATGGAAACCGCTGACGAGTGGTGTTCCTCAGGGCACAGTACTGGGACCAGTGCTGTTTAACATCTTTGTCGGTGACATGGACAGTGAGATCGAGCGCACCCTCAGCAAGTTTGCCAACACCACCAAGCTGTGTGGCACGGTTGACACGCTGGAGGGAAGGGATGCCATCCAGAGGGACCCAGACAGGCTGGAGAGGTGGGCCTGTGCAAACCTCATAAAGTTCAACCAGGCCAAGTGCAAGGTCCTGCACCTGGGTCATGGCAATCCCAGGCACAAATACAGATTGGGCAGAGAATGGCTTGAGAGCAGCCCTGAGGAGAAAGACTTGGGGGTGCTGGTGGACGAGAAGCTCAACATGAGCTGGCAATGCACACTTACAGCCCAGAAAGCCACCCGCATCCTGGGATGCATCAAAAGAAGCATGGCCAGCAGGTTGAGGGAGGTGACTCTGCCCCTCTGCTCTGCTCTGGTGAGACCCCACCTGGAGTACTGTGTCCAGCTCTGGAGTCCTCAGCACAAGAAGGACATGGGCCTGTTGGAACGGGTCCAGCGGACAGCCTTGAAGATGATCAGAGGGCTGGAGCCCCTCTGCTGGGAGGACAGGCTGAGAGAGCTGGGGGGGTTCAGCCTGGAGAAGAGAAGGCTCCGGGGAGACCTTAGAGCAGCCTTCCAGTCTCTCAAGGGGGCCTACAGGAAGGATGGGGAGGGACTCTTTTATCAGGGAGTGTTATGATAGGACATGGGGTAACGGTTTCAAACTGAAAGAGGGGAGATTTAGATTGGATGTCAGGAAGAAATCCTTTGCTGTGAGGGTGGTGAGCCCCTGGCCCAGGTTGCCCAGAGCAGCTGTGGCTGCCCCATCCCTGGAGGGGTTCAAGGCCAGGTTGGACGGGGCTTGGAGCAACCTGGGCTGGTGGGAGGTGTCCCTGCCCAGGGCAGGGGGGTGGAACTAGATGATCTTTAAGGCCCCTTCCAACCCACACCATTCTGTGATTCTGTGTACCAAGCTGAGCTTCTCACCTTGGTCCTCTCCTAGAGGCACATTCGAGCTGCTTATTGACAGGGAAAGTGCTCCTAATTCATAGATTAGGGATTTTCTAACTCATAAGGGCTGTTCTGTAGGTTTAAAAGAAAACTCACAAAAAAGCCCAGTATCCCAAAACTGGTTTCCGAATTACGCAGAGAATGGAACACTTAAGACCTGAAATGGAAAGGCAGAGAAAGAGCCAGTGAAAGGCAGCGAGATGGGAAACGCTTCCGTTTGCCACGAGCTTCCCGCAGCCCACGCAGGGGCATCACTGCACGACACGTAGCCAGTGCTGCTTCTCTCTTATTTCCCTCTACAAGAAGTCCAGAGCAGCCAGGGCTTGGCCTGGGAGGAACTCAGCATCTCTTGGCCTTTTCCCCCAGATCCCTTGGACTTTCTACCTCCCAGAAGCTCAGCTTCCTCCTCCGCAGGGCCAAGATAACATCAAGCTCCCTTTAGGAAAGCTGCTGAGATGCTGAAGACCCTGGTGTCTCCAGACAGAAGATCTGGAGTGCCAAACTGCCAGCTTCCCATCTCAAACCAGCACTGGGCGGCTTCCCAGGCTCTGTCCATACGGGAAAACCCGCTGGGGCTGTAAACGCATCCCTCACCCTAACACACGCTCACAGCCAAGCCGTAGGGAATTAAATCCTGAGGTTCGCATGTGAGAGCGTGGGCTTGCTTAACATTCTGCTCTCATCTGAAGCTCACTCTCCTCGAGAGAAATCCCACAGGATAGCTGCAGCGCTGGCAGGAATAATTAAGAAAAATGTGAAGTGCCTAATGCCTAACCTGGGAAATAAATCCAGCTTCCACGGGCAGGGGTGCTGGCTTCCTTTGGATCGTCCGATCCCATCTCCCTAATGGCTGGTGTTCAAGCTGCATCTCCAAACCCAGTGACTCCAGACTACAAGTCCCAGGCGAGAGCCTGTTGGATACGGAAGGATCTTCCTTTCTTCACAAGCACAAAACAGGGCAGAAAGTGGCCTTTTTTTTTTTTTTTCCCTTGTGGATGTGAGCTCCCAGTTCCTCCCGCAGCCCCCATTCCTGCAGCGAGCTACAGAAGTGATGGCTGCAGGGCAATCGCAGGCTGCTGACGAGACCGAGCTTCCGAGAACCCTGAGCTTTCGTTACACTTACTGACACAGCCAGGAGCAAAAAATGTGTTTATTGTTCTATCCTCTACTCAAATTAATGAAACTCCGATATAACCTGGTAATGAAAACCGAGTAATTAACACCGCCAGCAGCTTTCCTGGCACCATCCTCCCAGCAAGCACTTGTTTGCTGCGGTTTCTGTCAATTCTGTGATTGTTTTGGAAAGCTGGAGTTGAAACTACTCATCCCCTTTCACTTCTCCCACGTCTCGCCTTCCTACAAACGTGATGCTTTTTCCTTCCCAGCTCAGCCACAAAAATAAGGCTATCTCCAGAGAATCCTTTCGGGAGCGCTCCTGAGAAAGGTTTGCTCGGGGTACTCACCTCCAGCTCACTCCTGAGCAGCAAATGGAGCAAGAAGAGGTTCTTGGCTCCAAGAATTACAGCCCAAAGCAAAGTTTCAACAAAACAGAGTTGTTTTGTTGCCCCCATAAGGGCAGAGGCTCAGTCGCTGAGACACCATCTCTTCCCTGGCTGAACACGTTAGCACAGGGAGGCTTTGTGGGAACAAGGTGTTTGTAAGCAGGGAAATGAGTGAGAGTAATACACAGCACTTATAATTTTCATTTGATGCACTCCAGGGCTAATCGGGAAAGCCTCAGCCAGGCGCCGTGGATGAGCGAAGGAAAACAGAGACCAAAGCGGGGGACAAAATGGCCAAGTTCAGATAAAGAGCCTGAAATGGGGCACGGAAGGGAAGCCAGGAGTCCTGACGCCTACTCTCCTGCTTTAATCACTTTAACACCTCATTTCTCATCTCTCAGCGAGAGCTTGTTGGGTTTCCAGGCATTTTGTGCCTTTTAATCTTCCTCCCAAACATGAGCCAACACGTTTCGGTGAGAGCAGAGAGCTGGTCCCGGTCTCCCGCCCCCCAGCCAGCTGCCGGGTGCTCTCGGATTAGCAATCGCAGCCCCTGCTCCTGGCCCAGTGGGCTGACGAGCCGCAGCCAAACGAGCTCCAGTGCTCTCTCCTCGTGCCATCCTCACCCCCTGGCACCTCTTTGGCAGCCGGCGAGGTTTAGCTGTACAGGAGCAGCCTGCAAAAACTCCAGCAGGAGCCCACGTTAACTGCTTTCTCCCTTGGCCCCTGAATCAGGAAGCTTTTTGCCAGGGCAAACGCAAGGGGAAACGTAGATGCCAGAGCAGAAGAGGGGTGGGAATGAGAACAACCAGCACCAGCTTTTTCTGTGTAACATCTGTCTTTTCCATGCTCTGCAGTAAAAAATGCCAAAATAGCTGTCACATCCCAATGTCACAATGAGCAGAGAGGACGGCAGCCCACCGTGAGCACACGAGCATCACGTCCTGCAGCGGCTGCGAACGTCCTGGCCTCGCCAACGGCATATGAAGGACGGAGTGCAACAGCCTCTTGGATCTGTTTTCCACTTTCCTTCCACCCCAGGAAGCCACACACACCCAAAACCATTAAGGGAACATTATCAGCACAGCAAAAGCTGAAGAGTTGAGGCTAGGAAGCGTGAGAATCAGGGTTGCCTGGACAACCTGAAATCAGCCCACCCGCCTGCACTCATTAAACAGTTCATTAGTGTGTATTACTCCTCCAAGAAATTGAGTTGGAGAGCCATGGGAAGGGACATGCCAGTCCTAATTCTGCCCCCAGCTTTAGCCACGAGGCCACGCTGCACCTGAGCGTGCAGCTGGATGCAGAAAACATCAGTTTGGGTCCAAAGGGTCCTTGGGTCCAAAGGCTATGAGTGCGGAAGCTACTCACCGGAACCCAAACATGATCTCGTCGTGGCGCAGGTGAGCATCGTCGTCGATGGACAGGATGGCCTCCGTCTCAATCTCATCCCACGGCAGGAAGCGGTTGTTCAGGCTGTTTTTCTCTGTGCGGACAACCTAAGAGATGAACACATGATAGTTATAGTGGCTGTACGTGCACAGAGAAGAGATTCAGGGGCTGGGGCTGCTCACTCCAGCTGCGGTGGTCTAGCATTTTGGCACTGCTTCGTAGCCCATGTGATGGGGACATGCTTTCTAAGCAAAAACCATCAGCTCACTCCCGCGCCAGCTCCAGCTTCCAGCCCTTCTACCTCTCGCAGGACTGCCAAAGCTGAACCCAAGCCCCATGACGCCAGGTACCAGCTGTAACGGCTGTGCTTGCGGTCCCCTGCCCTCTCGGCACGGGATGGCGGCTCTGCGATAACGAGCATCAGCCAGAGGTGGAAACATGGCTGCCACGGCCGGTCTCTCCTATGGCTGCTGAAGAAGTGGCCGTTGCAGCATTTCTCCAGCGCAGACCTGAACTGAATTGTTTCTGCAGCCACCCACAATGTCTGCGTTGGACACAATTCATTTGCAATGCTTCCCTCTCTCCAAACTCTTCCAACCCCGCCACTGTGCAATTTCCCTTATCCCCAGCCATACACATGTAAAATCAGACTGAATTTCTCCCTCTTCTTGCTTGCCCCTTCCACGCTGGACCCTCTCACTCCCTCGCTCTTAGACTTTTCATCTGCCCTGGGTGATCTACAGTCACTCAGCTCTTCCCGGGCTTCCCATCCCATTCAATCCCTCCAGTCGTTTCTCTGGCTCTCCTCTGAACAATCCCTCTTGATTTAAAAATAAAGTCCAGCCTGGTGAAAAGAATAAGGCGTCACGGCAATAAAACTCCATTAAATAAGATTACATTTGATCACATAAAAAAAAGCCCACACCGAAACCATTAACAGTGGAAAATATTTGTACTGGGGATCTGCATGACAGCTGGTATGATTAAACTCCCGTGTAAAGCCAGTGTTAGTGCTTTCATCTGTCAATAGCTGCTGGGGAGGGGGAAAATGGAACATTCGACAAGAATGCATTAAAATATTTCACTGAAGATCCATCAAAAGCATGAACAATTTATTGCAGGGAGGCGAACAAATTATGCAGCTCTAAGCCGCGGTGGAGCAGGGCCAGGGCCGAGCCGGCAGCATTCCCACCCCAGGAGGGCTGCGATGCAGTTAGTGCCCGTAGGAGAAGGCAAAAGCAGAGACAGACAATGCCGGCGCAGGAATTTCTTCCCCCTTTCCCTCCCAAGGTGGACAAGCATGACAAAAATCAGCACGGCATTTGTATTTATTTTCAGAATTCGCGTGAGCCAGCAGATGCTCCCAGGAATGCCTTGTCTACCTAGGAACTGCTGGAAAAGAGAGGTTGCAGGCACACAGTGGGAATGGGCAACGAGGAGGGATGTGGGAGAGGAAGCAACTGGTAGGACAGGAATCAAAAAACCAGGAGGTCTGGAATGGCATGGCCCTAAGGTGCTGGCCCAGGAGGCCAAGGAAGACCTGGACACAAGGAGGTCAGCAAAGGCTCAGAGAATACCACCTCCACAGAAGCATCACCAAACCCAACAGGCTGTGGACACCCTCTGGATGCGTCAACCAGGGAAGAAGAGGAGCCAAGAGTGGTCCCCAAATTGACAACAAGGAGAATTTAAATCTTCTCCTACACCGCCGCGGCTGGATCTGTAACTGGCTTTAGCAAACCCAAGTGCTCTTGCGGCTGCAGCAGGAGAAGCAGGTTTGTTGGCTCAGAAAGAGGGGACACGGCTCTAGAAGGGGCAGCTGGGCCCCGCTCAGCGATGCTTTTTGCGCTGGAAGAGCACTTTGGCAAACTGATACGACAACAAAACCAAGAACATCGCAGAGGGCAGCAAAGCAGACCTTGGCGGGGGCTGCTGAATGCGGCACGGACATTTCACCTTTTCAATTAAGAGCCATTAGCTCCAATTTCCAACCCTTTTCTAATTAATCACCCAGTGCATCATTGCATTTACAGGATTTGATTTTACGTGAGTGGTTAAACACCTCAGGAAATTATTTGCAACTCGCCCTGAACACCAGCTCTCAACTGTTTCGTGAAAACTTCAGGATCGGCAGCGATTGCAAAAACCACCCGAGAGCAGCTTCCATGGTTTCTCACACAGGCAAGGGCGCCTCCAGTAAATTCCAGCCTGGGAACTGGTCATCGCTGTCTCCAGCTCAACAATGATATACGATGAGTTTCTGAAAGCAGCACCATTTCTCCTGATGGAGCCTTGTGACCACCCATTTTTTTCCTCCTGTTGCAGATCCCGCCTTCTAGGAATTTTGCAAACTTACTAAACCCAGCACTGATATATAACTTAGCCTTCTGCTGAAGAGCACGTGCCACGCTGCGTCGCGGCTGTTACGATGGTGTTTCCTCAGAAAGGCCGATCTCAGTAAAGTCTGCGGGTGTCTTACTCATTAGGATGAGCAGAAGTTGGACCGAGTCCGTAGTAAATCGACACGCTTTCCAGGCAAGGTCCTGCCTTGCCAGTTGAAGATGTATGGATGGATAACTTCCAGCTCCTCAAGGACTTAGTCAATAGGGCCCCCTGGGAAACTGCCCTCAGGGACAAGGGAGCAGAACAGAGCTGGCAGAGCTTTGAGGACGCTTTCCATAGAGCGCAAGAGCTCTCGATCCCCAGGTGTAAGAAATCAGGAAAGGAAGGGAAGAGACCAGCATGGCTGAGTCTAGACCTGCTGGCCAAACTGAAGGGGAAGAAGGAAATGCACAGGCAGTGGAAGCAGGGACAGGTATCCTGGGAAGAGTACAGGAACGTTGCTCGGTTGTGTAGGGATGGGGTCAGGAAGGCCAAGGCGCAGCTGAACTTGGCAAGGGACGCAAAGAATAGTAAGAAGGGCTTCCACAGGGATGTCAGCCAGAAAAGGAAGGTCAAAGAAAGCATACACCCCCTGATGAGCAAGACTGGCCAACTGGTAACGATGGACGAGAAGGCAGCTGAGGTACTCAGCTTTTTTGCCTCAGTTTTCACTAGCAACCCCTCTTCCCACACCTCTCCAGAGGATGGACCACAAGATAGGGACTGCGGATGCAAAGTCCCTGCCACTGTAAGAGAAGATCAGGTTCGTGACCACCTGAGGAACCCGAACATGCAGAAATCTATGGGACCTGACGAGATGCACCCCAGAGTCCTGAGGGAACTGGCTGATGGAGCTGCCAAATCACTCTGCAACAGGCACATTTCAGGTTACTCCGTCACGTCTGAAGCTTTGCAGGTCTGGAAGTGCCAGTGTTCATTCAGCCTCTGCATTTCACAGAAAATAGGTGTACTCCTGCCTTTCATCTGGGAGTATTTAAGATTTAAGCAGCCCGTAAATCGATAGATCCCAAGAAAAAAACTGGCAAACTTATTGATTGACTTGCTTTCCTGTAACTTGCTGAACAATAACATGGTGCAACTACTGTCAATTGAAAAAGCAAAGCAGATCCTGCCTGAAACGTCTGAAATCAGGGACCCCAGAGGACAGAGAGATCAGTGCACCAGCATTAAACTCTTCCCTACGGAGAAGGATGCTACAAAGGAGCCGGATGCCTCCAAGCCTTGATAAGCACAATTCAGTTCCATCACATTAGCCCCAGAAAAAGTTAGAAGCAACTTAAAGCTATTGCCTTTGATGGCTTGTTTTCAAAGAAACGATCCCTATTTACAGCACTTTTAGGATGCAGCTAATTGTCAACAGACAACTATTCAGTGGCTTTTGCAAATCCCTGCATTTTCCCCTGGGCGACCATACCATGGAAGCGCGCGGGGACCTGCAGGCAGCGATCTGAGATGGGAAGATGGGGCTGAGATTCAAAACCTTCCTCCTGTCTCTCCATCCCCCCAAGACAGTTCAAGCGCGGTGCCTCTCCAGGCAAGACCAGGTTTTGATCTCGACCGCATACACTGCATCCCGAGCTGCCGAAACGAGGGCATCGCGTTATTAGACAGAAAATAGAACTCTTGAGAAAGATAAAAGTCAATTTTCGGGAAACTTTTCTGCTTTAATACACGCAACTAATCTTGTAAAAACAGGTTAGGGGGAATGGGAAGAGTATTTGATTCGGGGACTTGAAACATTTCTATCTCTTCTAAAGTTTTTACATTTCAATAGGCCTCTAAACCCACTGGATTTCTCAGGCATGAAATGGCCATTACGGGCACAAACGTACTCAGAAGCTTATTAGGCTGGGTGAAAAAAGAAGGGTTATTATACCAGCAAAGTATAAAAAAAGTCCAATCCTCTCCCTTACATGGCATTAAGTGAGATTTAGCAATTTTTCATGACTTCACCACACACTACGGCCGAGCGACACCTTACTGTGCCATGTCCTCAGCCACAGGTATCTCAAAGCACTCTTCTAGCAATAACTAATTCATCTTCCTCCATCGCATGTGGGGCTGGGTAGAGAACGCCAGCGGACACTCTGGTGACCACAGATCTATACATACAGTCAAGAGGCACGTTACGTTGCCAAATTCAGGGATTTACAGGCCAGAGGAGGTCATCCTGATCATCTCGTGCAACCTCCTTACGTGGTGGACCAGGGGACTTTATGCAGCCACCTTTCCTCTGCCAGACTCTCATCACATGGCAGCATAAAACAGCTGTGAAACAACTCAGACAAAACTGCAAAGCCATGAGAGCAAACTTCATAGCACCAGTTGAACTCTAAATGCTTCCTGGATAACCAACAGCAGACGGTTGGTGGGGTTGACAGCAGTAAGTTAAGCCAAAAGGGACTTTGAAGTCACCTACATCAACCTTCTGCATGACCCAGGTCACAGGGACCTCGTCTCGGACCTGAGCTGTGGCCAGCAGAAGCATCTCTGCTGGAAAGGCACCCTGTCTCCATTTGAAGACATCAAGAGTGGGGGAATCCACCTTTCCTCTGAGATGTTCACTCTCAAACATTAACAACTCGCTCCTCGTTATGAATTATCTGCCTTTGGATCCCAGCTGCTCTCCTCAGTGGCTTCTCCCACCCCAGAAAAGTACACAGGTACCATAACCAAACCCTCTCTCACTTCTTTTTCAGGTTGAGGTCTCAGTCTCTCACCCGGGGCTGTTTCTCCCATTTCTTCCATCATTTTAACGAGCAATTTCACCACAATCTTGTTTTTCAACAGTCTCGAGCCAAGAGCTCTGTGAAAACCCAACAAAAGATGTTCCCTCAGCAAAGCTGAAAACGCTGTGCTCTGGCAAAAGAGAGAGTCCGCAGTTACCCTTACCCAAGGAGATTAAAATAGTGAAGAGGACACAAAATCAGCCAGTGAGCTACAAGAAAGAGACAGACGCGTTTACCAAAAAGGCCATCTTCCCTTACTGCAAACGTGAAGGCTCCAAACACTGAGCAGAGCATCAGTGGTAGGACCTGCACGCAAACCCCAGCCCCTCCAGACAGAAAACTATCCCAGACTGTGTATTTCTGGCTGTCTTATTTTGGTTATTTTTGGCTTTTCCTTGGGAATATATTTTTTAAACACAGAGCCATCAACTAAATGGCCCCAGCCCAAAATCATGAACCTCCTAAACAGTTTGCAAACTTTTGAGACAAACTGCAAGACCTAAAAAGCCTCTGAGCACCTGACACACAACATTAGAAGTTTCTGCTCCTTTCGGCAAACCAATTCAAGGTGATTCGGTTCCACAGCGTGGGGTTGGGTTTTTTTGACTCAAGGAGCGGAAAACCTCATAACTCTGTGCAAGCCCATTTGCTCCTGGTGTTGTTCGTAGCTACTCTGGCCAAATGGATCTTTAAAATGTTAGACAGAACTAAAACAGAACATAAATCTAGAGTTTGCCCAGCAGTAATGCCCCTAACCAATACTCTATAGTACGTTTTTATACATAAATACAAAAATGCAGTAAAATCGATATCTTCCAGCAGTCTCCTTGCTAGTGCTTAAAGCTTAAGCTTAAGCTTTAAATTAAGTGTGACATATAATTTGATGGCGAAAACATGAAGAACGTCTATGCCCTTGGAGAAGTTTTGACAGTTCAACTTGGTGAATGAGATTGATTTCTGGGCAAAGAGCAAACTCTGCAAGAAACCAGGAACCTCACTGCTCACATCAGGTCTTTGTAAGAAAAAAGACAGAAGATGCCCTTAGGGGAGCTGGATAATTCGGGGAGACAAAAAATAAGTTCGCAGGAAAAGCACCTGTTCCCCTCATTCCTAAACATGTGCCAATTCAACCCAAACAGGCTGGGGAAAAATAGCACCATAGGCAAGAGTGGGGATGAGGATACACGAATTCCCTTTCACGATGCAGTTGAGAATTACGGCACTTGAAGATGCAGGAGCCAAATGCATCTGCTTCCTCCGCCTGAAGAGCTGACCTCTACCTACACTTTGATGGAAAAAGCAGCGAGCTCCTGCCAGGGCAGTCCTCCAGGGAGGACGCAGATTTACAACACTGTCAATCCCTTTTCTTGGCACCAACTCTGAACGTTTTATTAATAAGATTCCATGAAGATTCAGGAAGTACCCTGGCCAGAGGCTCCAGGATTGTGCCATTTTGCTTGCTGCTGTCCCAAGGACTGATTCACTGGACTGGAGCGAAGCCCTCTGCAAAACACAGCTTATCCTGCTGGGGACGGCACTGACCTCAGGGGTGGGATCAGCCCAGGACCTCATCGTGGGCCAAGCTCCCAGCGAGGACCCTGCTGTTCAACTCCGCGTGGAGGAGCAGGTAGGAGTTCAGATCCTCTCCACGAAGAAAAGTGATAACGCATCTCCCAAATCATGGGTGACCAGTCTGACCACTTGGACCTGGCTCCAGAGGTGCCACCGTCATCATCCCCACCCATCAAGGAAGGCAGGATTTGCACATTTGGGAGCTGATGATCATCATCCCACCCATATCCACATCCTTGTTTCAAGTCAAGCAGGCTGCTTCCCATCCACCTTGATGATGGCTTTTTCTTCCTGCAGAAAGCACATGGGAAGCCAAGATTTCTGCAGCCTTCCCACGTCTGCAGGCTCACAGACCACACTAACCTAGTACGGAATGCAATTAAAAATCAGCCAAACTAGGCTTAATAGAAGTTAGGAAGGGCTCTGTTAGCAAACTTTGGGAGATGGCAAACTCCAGCAGAGGGGAACAATGAGCAGGTATTCCAAGTATCCCTGAAACTATTCTGTAATCAAGCATTTATTGTCAACTCCTAATTTGGACAAATTCAGACATCCTCTGATCAAGAAAGTTGCCCAGATCAGCCCTGAAGACCCGCAGACTACCAGATACACCAGGGTCCCGTCCCTCTACGCATCAGCATACAAGTGCTGAGATTGTTTACAAGCCTCCTTAGAAGGAGCGATGCGCGTGCAGATTCACGCACGCATAAGCAAGATAAATCCCATCTTTTTTTTAACCACGGCTGACTCCACTCCCTGCTCCCTCTGCAAGCGAGGTGTTAGATCAGGCTGGCACTTGCTTCTTTGCAAATGCAACCAGGGATGTGGACGAGGCAGACGACAAGTCTGCCTGGTCCCACGGAACAGCAGCATCCTTGAAGCTGTGTATTTTTTCGGGAGGGCAGCTGTCAGAACAGGTTTGCACTGACCAGCTGGAAATCAAGCAACAAGTTTGGGATGTCAGATGGGGCTACAGCGGGCTGTAAACATCCCCGGCTACGGCAGGGATTCTGGGATCAGGAGAGGCTCCGTATGGAAACTACACACCTGAGGTTCACTCTCTTAAAGATGACTGATCCTGATTTTTCTTGCGCTCTGTGTTGTCCTCCCCCCATTCAACACGTCAGGGAGGTGGAAAGAGAGGAGGCCGGTCCCGAGGCACACACTGCATGCGCACGTTGGCTGCACGATGAGAAGCCAAGCTCGCTGCCAAGGCAGCTGCCAAGGAGAAGCCAAAGGAGCTGTCGCCATCGCTACAGATGCCACCAAAAATCTCCGCATTCCCAGTTAGACGCTGTTCGTGTGAATCACGTGGGTCTGACCAAGACCGCACTCTTTTTTTCCCCTCGATTTTCTCAGCGTTTTATCACTACCTGCTCCTGGCCAAGCTGCGATGTTCCACAAAAGCTGGCAAGATCACCATGGCTCTCAGCCCAGACCTCAAATCTATTTGACTGCCCTTACCAAGGACAACTACGGCAGTGCTTATTGAAGACTATCAATTGCCTCCTGAAACTGCAGCATCAAACCCAGCAGCCCCAGGGTCCTGCCCTGCCCACGCAGAACTGTTTCCTCCTGCCAACCTCAACTCACACCATGAGAAAATCCTCCCGATTTGCGGAGGACAGAAATTCATCCAATTCCTACTGGCCGGCATCCTGCTTTCCAAAGCCAAAACCACACTGAAAAGCACAGATCCAAGCCTCGAGCTCAGCCAGCAATTCTTCATTTAATGAGAAATAAAAAAAAAAATCCAGCCTCACCCGATACAACACGATGCTCCTCCCGGCTCGCAGCCAGGCTGCCGGGGCTGCGCGGGCAGGCAGAGGCAGAAGATGGGATGCTAGCATGGCCCTTCCACCATAACCAAGCCCCCGGGATGATGCCTTTCCTCCCCGCAATCACGCTCTCATTCCCAGTCCAGACCTGAAAACTCAAGGAAATGAGTCCAGCACGACATGGGACTACAGGGCGTTTCCGACCGTTCCCAATGAGCTGCAAATCCAGGGGAAACTGCAGCCCTGCACTTTGACACACACACATAAATACGGTGTTAAAGCTTCTTCCAGAAAGGCCGCCAGCACACTTAGCAAATGGGCATTTTGTAAAGAAATGGATGTTCTTTTGATTGTGAGTGTTTATGATACTGTACGTTTAAAAAATTTGGGATGCAAAGACAAAATCGTGGATGCAGAAAGCAGTTCTTTCAAAACCTCTCTCCCTGTTAAGACAACAATCTTCTGCTGTTATCCTAGGGTTAACACGCTCAAATCCAGAAGACAGGAGAGATGGGGAGGGACTCTTTATGAGGGAATGTAGTGATAGGACGAGGGGGAATGGTTTTAAACTGAAAGAGGGGAGATTTAGATGAGATCTGAGGAAGAAATTCTTGGCTGTGAGGGTGGTGAGCCCCTGGCCCAGGTTGCCCAGAGAAGCTGTGGCTGCCCCATCCCTGGAGGGGTTCAAGGCCAGGTTGGACGGGGCTTGGAGCAACCTGGGCTGGTGGGAGGTGGGGGGCTGGAACTAGATGGTCTTTAAGGTCCCTTCCAACCCAAACCATTCCATGATGCTATGATTCTAAGATACTGACAAATGGGCACGGATGTGAGCATGGCTCCTGAACGAGCCCCATTACTCCGGCCAAAGCCATCCTGGAGAGAGATCCAGGCTGCTTGGAACCACCTGTGTGCGAGGTGCAGCCGTAAGGGAATGCGTTCCTCTCCTGACTGGTCTCTCCCCAGCAAACAGCCTTGAAGAGCCCGGCTGGCACCCAGCTCCGCTCTGGCTGGTCTGGATGAGGCTCAGGCCCTGTGGCACTTAGCTCCCGATGGTGCCACACCAGCATCTGCTGTGGCTGGGCAAAGGGGGAGAGAGGGCAGGAGAAAGGAGACGGCACTTCTCCTCCAGTGCTCGTTCCCAGACCTCTTCCACATCGATTCTCACCTACCCCATATGTATTCTCTGGCACCTGCCCTCCTGCTGGATTTGACGGCCTTTGCGCCAAAAAACATTGGTCATTTATTTGAATGTCCACCCGAAAACAGCTCTTCAGAAATGCTCTTAGCAGGTTCCTTCAGTCATCTATCGCCTGACGAAACATCCCTGCTTTTTACAGGGGCTTCCCCTGTCAATTCTTCACCTTCTTGTTTTCCCTTTTATCATTGCTTCTGCAGATGGATTGGAAAGTTACCGTTATCCCCTTTCTCATGTATTAATTATTCTGCTGCTCCTTTCCCAATGCTTCCTCTTCACCTCAAAACAGTTACAGCCTCTCTCCTTTACGTCCTGAACCAGCCCAGCTAGACTCCAGGCTTCTGTGCTTTGCTACCTCCAATTTAAGGCATTTTCAAAATTTGAATGAAAAGGATTTATAGACTATTTTAAGACTCATCTCCAGGGGTATGAAAAGAGTTTCACTGGAAGGGTGTTTAGCCGCAGAGCTATCCAAAGGCAGCGCATACTGCATATAAATTGGCAAAACAGATGCATTTTTAAAATACGAGTAATTAAATAATGCAACATAAAACCAAGAATAAATTATCCCCCACTGAGAACAAAACCACACAGGAAGATACTAGTGGAAATCCTTTCCTTAAATTGATACTGTGTCCGTGCACGTAATATGTGCAAACACTTGGTCTCTCTTTAAGCTACTCGACTGCTATCAGTGGGTTGCTCATCTCTGAGATGAGAAAACAGCTTGCGATACAAATAAAACTGATTATTTATTCATTTTCATACGGGTGCAGCTGTCACATCTTTCTAGAGAAACGAAAGCAAAGGAATGCTTATTTTAACATTAAAGGGATCTAGATTTTCACTTGTTTTTATTCTCTCTGTGTGTTGCTGTTAGTGGCTGTGCAATTAAAGATGCACGTTGAGTTGGTTGCCCGATTATATTTATTTTACAATTATTTATAATTATTTGGCTCCAAAGAACATCCCTGGGATAACATGCTGCCACTTGCAGTAGAGGTTTTTGAATATCTCGTCGCTTATTGCTTCATCCCACTCCTTTCTCAGCTTTCTGAAACTCCGCTCTGTGCTTTACATGAAAGCTCACGGGGAAAAACTGCTGAGCATGAGGCGACAGAAAAGCTCATGACCCAACTTCCATTAGCACGGCTGGGATCAGGAGCCAGATTTACAAATCGCTCTTTGCTGTGAAAGGAGGGAAAGCCATTTGGGGAAGGAAGATCTCATGCTCAGGGTTTTGATACTGATAACCCCGATTTTCGGTTTGGTGGGGTTTTTTTTGCACTGAAATCAGCAATATCCAAAGGCATGACGTTCTGACAGACGTCGTGGTTCTTCCTTATCGAAGCTCTTTCAAGCCGCAGCTAGATGAACGTCGCAAACCTGCTTTCACCTGGAAAATCCTGACTTGGTATTCAACGCCTGGAAATTCAGATACAATTATTCTGCCCAGCTCAGAAGTGGTCCCAGAGCCAGAACAGGCTGGGGAGATGAAGTTGGGCAGCAGGAGTGTCTGTAGCAAGAGCACTCACGGATTCAGTGCAAGCAGGGGCACACGTACACAACTATTTGTCCTCTGTAAGACAAAGAAAGGCAAATAAACTAGAAATATCTATATGTTATACCACCCGTCTGCAGGGTTTCTGCTGCAATTTAAAAGTGGTGGTGTTGAAGTTGCCTGTAGTACGGCCCTTACCTGCTGCGAGGTTCTGCTCTTGTCCTGCTGCCCATGGCTCCTGCAGGAACCCTTTACAAGAGGCCACGTGGCGGCACAGCCCCCAGCTCTCTGCAGGACGGACAATGATCCTGCCTCCAAGACTTCCCTAGCGACAGCACCAAAACGCCCATCTAACAACAAAAAGATGTTCTCAAAAAGCTCTCTGTTTTCTCAGCCTTCGTTTTCCCTTTTCAGCCTTCAAGCTCTTGTTTCTGGCAGTCCATCTCAGCTCTGAGCTTCATCCTCTCTGCCTCTTCTTCCTCTCCAAATAGCCCTCGGCTGCTATAGCGGTAATTGTAATAGCAAAAAGGTTGTTGGATAAAACAGCTTTCTCTTCTAAAGCTTGGGGCAGAATCACAGAATTGCCTGGGTTGGAAGGGACCTTTCAGATCATCGAGTCCAACCATCAACCCAACACTGACAAAACCATCGCTAACCCATGTCCCTCAGCACCACGTCTGCCCGGCTTTTAAATCCCTCCAGGGATGGTGACTCCACCACTGCCCTGGGCAGCCTGTTCCAATGCTTAATAACCCTTTCAGTGTAAAAATTTTTCCTAATATCCAGTCTAAACCTCCCCCGGTGCACTTTGAGGACGTTTCCTCTTGTCCTATCACCTGTTCCTTGGGAGAAGAGCCCGACCCCCCCTGGCTACCCCCTCCTTTCAGGGAGCTGCAGAGAGCGAGAAGGTCTCCCCTCAGCCCCCTTTTCTCCAGGCTGAACACCCCCAGCTCCCTCAGCCGCTCCTCACAGGACCTGTGAGGATGTAACGCACCGTTCATACCACTGGCACGCTCCAAGCCAACGTGGCTGCATTCTAACAAACCGGCACCATCTATCCTTCCCTGATCTCGCAGGGCAGCTGTTAGGCTGACGAATGTTTGCTAACAACTCAAAGACCTTTGGATGGAAATAAGCTGTTAGATTTTCAAAGGGCAGTCCTATACAATAGAATCTGAAAAGGCAATATTCCCAAGTCATGAAAACTGACGGACTTCACCCAATGCCTGACACCGCACAGCATCAATTAAGTGGTGAAACAACAAGGTTGGATACACAAGGTTGAGACCCGGGAGCTCGGGGCTGGAGAAGCACAGCGCTGTATCAATACAGGAAAAAAATTGCAGGCTCATGTCAGCCTCTCCATGTCTGTCACTGATAAATTTTGTTTGCACTATAAAATTCAATCCGAGAGGAAGCTTTTCCCCACTATGACTGCCCCATCTCTACAGCGTCCCTTAGAATTGAATCACAGAATTGCTTAGTTTGGAAGGGACCTTTCAGATCATCGAGTCCAACCATCAATGTAACATTGACAAAAACCATCACTAAACCATGTTGCTAAGCATTACGTCTACCCGTCTTTTAAATACCTCCAAGGAGCCTTCCCCAGCTGTGTCTCCATCCAACCGGACACCTGAGCTCTCCCCGGACAAGATCCGGCAGCGTGCTCGGGGAGAGCCGAGGGCTGATGAAACGGGGACACCTGCCTTGCGTCTTCTGTACCAAAGCCATTTTGCTAATATTAGGTAAAACACAGAGATGCCATTTCCAACCAGCCCTCGCTGTTGAAAAAGAGAACACACAAAGAGACAGAAAGAGGGCAGAAACATCTTTTAACTCTTTTCACAAGGTGGAGTGTTAGTGCCCGGAGCTCAGGGATGTGGGATTCAAACTGCTCATGGGTAGCAAAAACTTTCCAGAGGTAGGCTGGTAAATACTAACAGCTCAGGGGCACACGTGCGTACTGCCGGTGAGCCTGGGTACCGATACCACATTTCGTCTTCAGTTTTAAGCCAACTCGGACTCCTGGGAGTCAGCAGGAGTTTGGTTCTGCCAGCAGAGGAGCCGCAGATCCTCGCAGCATCCTGGCCCATCCCCGGTGGCAGGCCGAGCCTGAAGAGCACATCGGTTAGAGAGGTCACTGCTCCCAACCAGCTTTATCTCCTGGATCTGGTTTGGATACCACAGGGAATATGGCACCGCACCACGCAGGGCAGAGATGCCCAAGGTCGGAGCGATACCCTCAGCCAGGGCTGCTGCATGATGCTTGGGCTCGTTTGTGTTCAGAGCAGCTTGTGAAATTCAGGGCAGCGGAGTGAAAACAGGCCAGGAAAAAGCCCGTGGCCAGGACTATCCTGTTCCTGTACTTGAACTAACCACAGAAACGCCATGTAATACAGCCTGTACAGATGAAGAAGAAAAACCCGACCAGCCCACAGAGGAACCATCCAGGGAAGTCTGACCTTATTTTGGCACAAATATTCAGAGTCCCTGCCTCACTTTCCCAGCTGTGCTGTGCAGGTGCAGTGCCCACCACAGATGTGTCGGGAGATGAGTAGGGCCAGGTACAAGCCCGAGAGGGGATCTCATCAATATCTAAGGGCCGGGTATCAAGAGGATGGGGCCAGACTCTTCTCAGCGGTGCCCAGCGACAGGGCAAGGGGCAACGGGCACAAACTGGAACATGGGAAATTCCATCTGAACATGGGGAAAAACTTCTTTCCTGTGAGGGTGGCAGAGCCCTGGCACAGGCTGCCCAGAGAGGTGGTTGAGTCTCCATCTCTGGAGACATTCAAACCCCACCTGGACGCGTGGATGTGTTCCTGTGCCACCTGCTCTGGGTGACCCTGCTTTGGCAGGGGGCTGGACTAGATGTTCTCCAGAAGTCACTTCCAACCCCTACCATTCTGTGATACTGTACAATCTCAGCACGTTGTACTCCTCGGAAGAGCCATACGAGAGCCTGGAACAGCCATACGAGAGCCTAAGAAAGATGCACAAACTGCAATGCCCTGACCATATTAAAAAAACAAACAAGCAAAAGTCAAAAACTTCTAAAGTATTGAAGCCCACATCTCTCTCAGCCCTTGACTCTTGAGCAGACTCCGCTAGCTAATTCATGCACTTCTAATTTCATTGGAAAAGACATGTTGCTAGTCCCTTGGACCGTGCTGAGAAGTCTGGCAGCAAATGGACTGAGAGCCGAGGGATGGATCCGAGAGTGGCTGTCAGATCTCATCTGCAAGACGGAGCGCATGTAAAAGTCAGCACGGCAGTTTAGGAGCACCCTTGAGGTATCCTCTTCTTGCCAAGCCATCAGCTGCCGTGCAATACCAGGTCATCAGCATCAAAGGGATGGAAACACAGCAACATCCATCTTAGAGATACAGAAATGCACAACGGAGAGCCAGCGCAACTCCAGTGGAAGAACAATGTGCTGGAAACCCAAGGGATGCAGTCCCAGGGGATTACTGGAAATATCTTCTTCCTGTTCACTAAGTGAGCTCAGCTTTCCACACTTTGCTCTTTGGCTGATAGCCCAGCTGCTTTAATTAACAGAGACTTTCGTCAGTGCAAATCCTCAGTATAGTTGTGCAATTACTTCTTCAGCGTGTGCCTTCTCTTTCTACTCGGTATCTGTCAAGCAGGATTTCCACTACAGCAGTAAAACAAAACACCTGGCAGAGCAGGTACAATTACTTTTAAATTTGTTAAAATTGGTACGTCTCACTGTTTGCAATACATTACATCTAAGAATGCCCGGTGATGTTGTTCGGCATTTAAAAGCTGCTGTGTTCTATAATGGAAGAGCCTTAGCACAGGCATTCCTATCCGGGGGCTGAAGGCATCAAAATGAACATTACATCTCAACTAACAGAGGAAGGAACTGGGGTCAGACTATTAACTTACTGAGCACCTACTAAAAAAGCTGGTATATAAACTCGGTATATAAGCAGAGCCAAGAAGCCATCAAGTCTGCAGGCAGATTATTGTTTTGATGGGAAGAGGACAGAGAATTTATTAATGCTTACATGGCTGGGAGCAGCAACCATAAAGAGCACTCAGGCACGCAAACCCACTTTTGGCTTCCAGGTTTATTCCAGACTGGAAGCTTTCTGGGGACTGCTGGGATGAGAAGGCTGAGATCTCACTAGGAAAGTTCTGATGGGTCTGGATGAAATGAAGACAGCTTTCTGCCAGCGTGACTGTCCTCAAACCCATTATCTAGAGATGAGAGCTCTTTTATGTGATGTTAGGAGAAAAGAATTAGCAAGCCCGTACCATGATTCCCTAATCAGCATTTTATCTCTCATTGTTCTCGTTGATCCATGAGTACAGCTCATGGAGAAAAGCAATTTCCATCAGCTCAAGTATCAGAGAATAAAGTCAGGATATTAGCCTGAAAGGGGAAAGGCAGTTTCACCAAACTGGCAATCTCGCAATAAACGCCTTCTCACCCGACATGGCAGAGCCAGGTGATGATGAGGGGACTGGAACACCTCTCCTACGAAGAAAGGCTGAGGGAATTGGGTCTATTTAGTCTGGAAAAAAGACGGCTGAGGGGTGACCTTATTAATGCTTATAAATACTTAAAGGGTGGGTGTCAGGAGGATGGGGCCAGGCTCTTCTCAGTGGTGCCCAGTGACAGGACAAGAGGTAACGGGCACAAACTTGAACATGGGAAGTTCCACCTAAACACGAGGAGGAACTTCTTTACTTTGAGGGTGGCAGAGCCCTGGCACAGGCTGCCCAGAGAGGTGGTGGAGTCTCCATCTCTGGAGACATTCAAAACCCGCCTGGACGCATTCCTGTGCCACCTGCTCTGGGTGACCCTGCTCTGGCACGGGGGTTGGACTAGATGATCTCCAAAGGTCCCATCCAACCCTATGATTCTATGATTCTATGACAAACCAGGACACAAGCCCCAGATGGGTTTCTGAGGATCCTCCCTTTGCTCGTAGGCTTCAACTCCTGCACCTTAATTGCTGGAACTCTTGGCTGAACCCTACTTCACCTGGTCCACGTCCCGCACCAGCCCACTGTCTGCTTTCATCCAGAGGAACACCATCTCCACGCTCTCCAAGCCATGGCCTTTGTGGTGGGCAACGTCATGTTCTTCAAATCTTGGCTTGTCCCGAGATTTTTACTACTTTGAGACCTATTTAAACTTCTCCTGCTAGTCAATTAAAAAGCAAATTAAAATCCAGGGGGAAGAAATGCTTCCATCAAGAGGTAGTTAATACATTACTGACAAACACGTGGCTGGGATGAATACAGACTACAATAACCACCTCCCACAACCCACAGTATGGGTTGGGAATTAAGGACCAGCATGTGTTAGAAATTACAGAGTTCACATAAATGAGGTATAATTAAAAGCAATTCCTTTTATAAATTTCTAATAAAATCAACCTAATTATTACCAGTGTTTTGAAACCAATTTCCTTTGTCACCTGCATTCAGAACAAGAGGAAAATGAGCCTTATTCCAAAGAACTATCTAGTTTACAGCTGTTATATTCCGCAGAAAAGTGCTCTTCTTGTTCCCCGTTGGCTCTCTTCTTCCACAGTAAAAGATGGGGCTGTCCCTTACTGTAGAGATAAGGCAGGTTTCCACCAGCCAGGGCTCTGGGCAGCTCGGGAGATCAAAGCCACGATTAATCCCTTCACATGGAAGCTGCAAACTGAACCTCCCTGCCCAGAATGCTTTTAATGTTCAATGTCAAGAAAAAAAAGAAAACCATTTCCCTTCCCTACACAAACCTCCAAAAAAATTCAGAGTTCAATTCAGATAAGCATTCAGAAACCTGAAGATTTTACTAAACCATTTTGATCTGACAGTGTTATCTGGGAAGCCTAAGAAGAGCTTTCACCACATTTCCCATCTTTCTGCTGCTAGTAAATCTGGGAATAGGTGAAAACAGCATTTCTGTGAGCTTATAAGGAGACGTACAAGTGCCTGCTTGAGTGACTAGGCCTGGTTTTCTGTTTTCTGTGCCTCAGTTTCCCTCTAGCAAGATGCCCTTAGCTCCTTGCTTTTGGTCTTTGTGCCAGTTTCAGAAGGGAAATATTCCTCACCTTTCTTTGCAGGGCTAACACGGATTTTCATTAATTAACTGAAGGCTTTAAATGAATGGAAGTGACTTAAAAACTACTGCTTTTTCCTCTAATTTTCTCATGGTCTCTAAAATGACATCAAGAAAAAACACCTACCATCCTTTCTGGGGACTTATAACTGAACAGTACCGATTCCAGGGATCAGGCAGTCAGGACAATGGGAAAACAACCTGCAGCCCCTAGTTCTGAATCCAGCTACTCCACCACCTCTCTGCTTATCGATCGCTTTCACGCGAGATGAACCTCCTCCTGCGGAAGCATGGGAAGGAGCCAGGCCCTGCTTTTTTTGGAGAGGGGAGCGTTCTGTATGCGCAGCACGGCAGGGAGGTCCGTCATACTTTATCACTAACCACAGGGTTCGATTTCAAGAAAACTGAACAAAAAGCATCCATCAGTTAGATAAGGGAAAGCAGCACCTGCTTCCTCACCAGATACAGGCAGATACCGCGGGGAAAAGGGGTAAGAGACTGTCCAGGAGGTGAATAATACTGTGGCTGCTCTGCTGCACCACTGCCAGCCCACCGGTAATCTTGGGAATAAGTCACCATCTCCCATTTGAGAGCTGCAATATCTTTGCTGATCGATCTCACGGAGCTTGGGGAGGCATCTGTGAGCTACACTGGACACGTAAGAACAAGCAGAGTGATTAAAACTTCTCTCTTGCTCCTCATCTCTTTCCCTAACCTTGTGTCCAAAAGTTACCTTCCTCTTTATAACTTCATGTCGTTCACGGTTGTCTCCTTGATGTTCCAATGCCCTGTGAGGTCCCTCCCATTCCATCAAACTTTAACAACACAGATTTTCTTTTGTCCCATCTATTTAATACCCACAAGCTGAAGTCAAATTCACGACCTTGGTGACTACAGCTCGCCCCTCCTCTCCTGTGCCTTGGGGCCCTTCCATTTCTTGTGGTACCGCATCAAGTTATAGCTACTCTGGGAGACAAGGCTGTCTCCACTTCACAAATAAAGCAACCTGTACAGAATGCACAATCAAATTATTCTGCACAGCAAAACCACTCCACCAAGACAGCTAAAAGCTCGGGAAGAAAGGAAACGCATATACCTGGGACTTTATGGGAAGAAGGGCGTAGCTTGCAGTGAAGTGGATGTCAATGTACGGTGCCATACGAACTAAGTAAGATCTGCAACAACGAAGTCACAGAGAACGAAAAGAAGCTGAAAACAGAAGGAAAAAAACAGAGAAAGCACATCCACATGCTCAGTTTCCCCCAAGCTTGTTTCCCTGTATGGAATAATTTGGAGACACTACATATTCTCTGGTTATTTAACCAGGCACATGCACGCCACCATGCAAACCCTTAAAGCAGCAGGAATCCAGCCCTGGAAAAACAATGTGGTATTTTGTTGCTGCCCTGACTTCGGTGCCAAGTCCTATGGTGCCGCTTTTGTCCCCTAGCTGTTGTGACAGAGTCTGCTCTGGAGCGGAGAGCGTTTTAGAGCTGCACAGACAGCTTTCCCGTCGATGTTTAAAGGCTTCAACACAGGGGGATTGGCCCCCGTGACATCTTCAAGCTTTTACGTGAGAGAAAACCCACCCGATTATGTACACCATAGTGTACAAGGATGCTTCCCACCCTTGTTTTTCCTTTCCAATGCCCCAAAGTAACGCCTTCCTTCTGGCCACCGACCCCATTAGCTGCATCCTAAGCCAAGGGAATTCAGAGCTGAGGCTACGGCAACATTTTGGCTACAGAAAAGCTATTACAAACCAGCATATGGCACGCGAGAGAATTAAGGGCTGTTTTTAGGCAATAGCAGCGGAGTATTGCAAGGGTGTTTGTGTTAATATTCAAGGCGCAAATCCCTAAGAAGTCAGCACTGCTTGTTACATTATCAACGGACATTCACGCATCGCTGCACCTTTGCTCGGGCCCTGCAGTGACAAGCATCTGGATTTTAGCATCGCAGGTAAACTAAGCAGCAAATTTGCTCCTTCCTCTTCTGCTACACGACGGTAAAAAATAGATATTGATGCAGTAAAACTTGCGGGGATTTGAGAAGAACGAATGCTCCTCTCCAGTGGCAGCGTGCTCTGCAGGCAGCAGGTGGTGCTACGAACCCGGCAGCAGCACACACATTTTCGTGCAACATCGCCCTGCCTTATAAAACTGCTCTCATGGAGAAATTTAACTCATAAACCTGTGATACACTGCCGGTAAAGCTGGTGCAACGGATGGGGCCCATTTAACCCAGGGATGGTGCAAATCTCTTGCGTGAAGTGACTCAGTGCTAAGAAACAAGGTGATTTTCTCAGCCGATTTTGTCACGGAAAGCAGAGCCTGAGTTGTTCCTCCTGGGAGCAAACCTGTAGCTCCCCACTCCCATGTGCAACCCAGGATCTGAAAGTTATATTGGGTTCCTCCTGATTTTGTACATCGAGTTGCAAGCTAGGATAAGGTAGGGAAAAGCAGTAAGTGCCCAGTGTAAAGCTCTGACTCACCGAGGAACTTCAGCAGGTGAGTTGGCCCAAAGCACGAGTCTCATCTCCAAGGAAGGATTAGGATTAGGACCTGGTTGAGTCAGGACCTGAGCTGGTATTTATGCAAAGCTCCCAGGAACCAAAAGGATCAATTGAAATGGTGGTGTGATCAGTAAGGAGTTTTATTCACCTGTTTAACTCATAGTCCCCTCGAAGACCTCACCCTGGATCACGCACACCACTCCAGGGGAGCTCGAGGTACTGGTGACTGTGCAAGCTGTTAGTTTGCAAGGCTGGCTCTGCTCTTACCAGAAACCCAAATACGACGTTGAAGGACAAGCAGAGAAGCTCATGCTGCCACCACGGCACGCTACACAATGCTGTTACTGTCTGACCAAGTTCTGTTCCTCCTCCTCTTAACCAGAAGCATCATGTAAGGGCCCCATAGCGCTCCTTACAATGGAGATACCAAAGCACCTTCAAATATTTCTGGCAGAAGGGATGTGCGAACCTAAGGCACCCGTCCTTCAGCAGCGAGCTCAGCACAGTACAGTTACACAGACGCTGCCCAAACAGAAAGGAAAAGTCACGACGGCATTTCCCCCGGTCTGCTCCTGATTAACAAGTGGCATTTCCAGGGACACGGCGGCCAGCCAGCCAAGTCTGCAGATGCAGCAATGCTTCCGGATTAAAAATTTTCCAAAGATTATTCCTTTTCAAACAAGCAGCTAAATTGAATGAGCTTTCTCAGCCGGCCACCAAGCCAGCAAAAAAGGACGTTACGCCACTGGAACTGGCTGCAGAGATCAAAGCCAGCTCCTTATTCTATAACAAAGCTGAAGGAAAGGATTAGTCACTGCCGAAAGCCACAGGAGCTGGCATTGGCAGTGAACCCAGCTAAATTGCTCCAAAACGCCTACAAGCACACCACCACCTAACCCCGGAGGAAGAGGAGAAAGCAAACTGCTGCAGGGCTTTTCCAGCCACGGCTCTGCCACTGACGGACCCGCACACACGCAGAAGAGAAAGAGGAGCTGGAAGTTCAGGCTGTAATTTCTTAGAGCACGAGCACAGGTTGTGAAAATACTGTTTTGGGCTGAATAAGGCTTAGCCACAAGTGTGGGAAGCCCTTTTGCAGCTCAGCTGGGTTTAGAGGCAAGGCTCCACGCGTGACACCGGCAACCCATGGAAAGCCCTCGGGCTTCCAAAATAACCCAACCAAAAGCCAGTCATTACTGGGAAAGTGGGAGAGATGTTACACTGGCTCAATACAAAATAAAACCGTAACACAACTGGATAGTCCTGATCCAACCCACCCACGGTGCCACCCTCAGCCCACACATCCAAAGTGATGGATTTGAGATCGGTAATGTCAGCAGCCACCCTGAGCTGCCTGCAAAGGGCTCAGGACAGGAAAAAATAAAGAGAAATAAAGGCAATGTTGCTTGCAAATCACTGTTCCAACTTCAAACGCCTCTTAAACAGATGAAACATTTGTCCCCATGAAGCTGTCTGTCTTCCACAAACTTTTTTCTCATGTTGCTTGGATCTCTGCGGCCTTTGGCAAGCAGAGATCACTGGGGCTGGCAACACAGTACTAAGCCCTCGCAGCCTGAATGCAGCGGTTCCTCTCTCTGGCTGGCAAAACGTTTACTTAAAACAAGATGCCTTCTCCTTACGCTACCAAGGAAAGGGGGAAAAAAGTCTTAAAAATGCATCTTTGTCCAATGCAAGAGACAGACTGACCCGAAGATGCTGGAGTCGGATGGCACAGGGTACACACAGCAGGCTGAGAATTTTACTTGAGATTACAACCAAATTTAGGGTCCTCCTGAGCTCAGCCCTCCCTTTTCTTGTCTCCAGTCTCCAGGGAACGGCCCACAAGCTGAGAAATACAGGTAGGAGAGGGGGTAAGGGGAGGCTGCTGAGCGCACGGTTTGCTTTCCTGGCTCCGACTGCAGCTGCTGGGGGGCTTTAAGGAAATTTCTGAAAGGGAAATGGATAATTTAATTGCTGCATTAGAGGATCTGCGGCTGTTTTGAGTGCAAGCTGCTTCACAGCTTAATCACCTCACTGCGTGGGGCTTCGTGCTTTCCCCACCAAACCAAGGGCATACGCAGCACTGGCAGCCTTCTGAAACACATATTAAAGATATTAAAACAAACTCTCTTCGGGTAACTCAGGCTGTTCAAGGTTTCTAGGATTAAAACCAGAGCGGGAACAGGAAAATTAATCCTGTCCCCCTGCCCCAATCCATGTCCTGCTCAGAGTGGTGCGGAAGATAAGCAGCAACCCAGCCCTGGAGGATTTATAGAGCAGCTAAAACAACGTGCTGGTTTTATTCAGCATCTGGACTGGGCTCTATGCTGCAAGTTTGCTGAGGAATTGCAAGCAAGTGCCCTACAGCAACCAGGAAGCAGCAGCACAGCGGTGCCGGGCACACAGCAAAGCACAGCAGGATCTGAATCTTCTTGGATGCATTTTATTACCATTCGCGTGGGCTGGATGTGTGGTTGCCTGAGTGTTTTGTTTCATTTGTTTCCCTTCACTTCTATTCATGCAGATGAAAACGCTGTCAGGGAATTGCAAAGCAGAGAGTGAGGTTTCTCCTGTCGTCGCCTGTACGCTGTTTAGAAATCCTGAGCGTGGAGATGCCGAAAGGGGAAGCTGGACGTCTCTATCCCAAGGTCAAGCCAGATCTTCTCCTTAATAACTCCTTTATTCTGCAACTGGAAATCTTTGCAAGATTAATGTGCATGCAGGGGCAGAGTGGGAGCAGCAGCCAAGTATGACCACCTCACTCAAACTCTAGTGCAGCCTTTCCACCTGTTCAGAGCAGAGACTTAATCCAAATTCCTTTCCCCCTTTCTTCCCCATGAGCGTGGAAATAGCAGCAGCATCATGTTGGGGACTTCAGCAACCACAGCCGACCCTTGCTACAAGGGAGCGGAGCTCAACTGCTGGCAGGGATCAGTGGTCCGGGCAGTTTTTAATTCTTTGAGTGTATTGTGATTTTGCCAGATGCCACAGACATCTTGAAGGACAAATCACAGAATGGTTTGGGTTGGAAGGGACCTTAAAGCCCACCCAGTGCCACCCCCTGCCCTGGGCAGGGACACCTCCCACCAGCCCAGGTTGCTCCAAGCCCCGTCCAACCTGGCCTTGAACCCCTCCAGGGATGGGGCAGCCACAGCTGCTCTGGGCAACCTGGGCCAGGGGCTCACCACCCTCACAGCCAAGAATTCCTTCACAATATCTCATCTCAATCTCCCCTCGTTCAGTTTAAACCTGTTCCCCTCATCCTGTGGCTCCCCTCCCTGACCCAGAGTCCCTCCCCAGCTTTCCTGGAGCCCCTCGAGGGCCTGGCAGGGGCTGGAAGGTCTCCGCGGAGCCTTCTCTTCTCCAGGCTGAACCCCCCCAGCTCTCTCAGCCTGTCCTCACAGCAGAGGGGCTCCAGCCCTCCCAGCATCTCCGGGGTCTCCTCTGGACCCTGTCCAACAGGCCCATGTCCTTCTTATGCTGAGGACTCCAAAGGTGGACAGAGTACTCCAGGTGGGGTTTCCGCAGAACAGAGCAGAGGGGCAGAATCCCCTCTCTCACCCTGCTGCCCACGCTTCTTTTGATGTAGTCCAGGGTGCGGTTGGCCTTTTGGGCTGCAAGTGCACATTGCCAGCTCATGTTGAGCTTCCCGTCTACCAACACCCCCAAGTCCTTCTCCTCAGGGCTGCTCTCCATCCATTCTCTGCCCAGCCTGTGTTTGTGCATGGGATTGCCCCAACCCAGGTGCAGGACCTTACACTTGGCCTGGTTGAACTTCATGAGGTTGGCCTCTTGAAGGATGCATCGACACTGTAAATGCTGCAGGAAGGCACTCAGAAGTTACTCAGTGGTTGCAATGTCGCTTTTGGCACTGGTAGGGTCATGCTTTCCAGGTTCTTCTGTCTGAGGAAGTTCTCCTAATGCAGCGCTAGAGATACAAACACTTGCAGAAAGCAAGTTTTTGAGGTTGCACAAACAAGACTTCTCACTTACAACCTTTGGTTTTTGCTGTGATGCTATTTAACATGAGATGGGAACAATTTTTCCAGCTCAACTCCAGCGCAAAGGCACTTCAAATTAGAGGGTAATCTACCTACATCTGTTCCAGGGGCAGCCTTGAATGACTACACACACAACTTAACATTAAATTATATTTGCACCTAGTCACTTCAAGCTCAGTACAAGGCCAGAATATTTTATCAGAGACTCCTGTACAGCTAAGGAACCTTAGTGATTTTTTAGTAAATTATGCCATCCCAAGAAATCTATATCTAAGTAAAAGTTTTTAAAAAATCAAATATATTCTGTAGCCCTGTTTTATCTCATTACCCATGAAAGATTCAAAGATCCAATCTAGCTTTAAGCTTTGCTCTTGATTAACTCCCAGTCCACCAGGGAAAAGAAACCACATAACCTGCTTTGGAAGACCAAATCACAACCAAGCAGCACTTTGCAAACGAAGTTTCAAGGAACTGATCGATGAACTAAGGTCAGCCCATGCAGTAAGGCTAAAGGAGGATGCTCGACTCTCCTTTGGGGTACTCTCCCAGCACAAAGCCGCACAACTCAAGTGTAGTGGAGCTCCAGCAGCGCCTTGGTGGGACTTAGGACTGCATTATGCTTCCAAGGGCTCTTTCAGCCCAGGACATGCTACACACGTTGCTTTGTCTCATTAGGCTGTGATTTTCTTCAATAATCTTCTGGCTTCGCGTGCTTTGATCACAGATCATGCTGACACACATGTGCTGCTGTTGCGCTGCTCCTCGCAGTCAGATGGTGCCTGGACCCACTTCAATCACAAGGAGGGGACACCCAAATCCACCCCTGTCCGCTTCTCTTCCCCCCAGGTTTCCTCCGCACAGCTCTGTGCTTTGGGACTTGAAGGCAGGGCAATTCTTTGAAGCCCGATGTTATTGGGAATGTATTTGTTACACAGAGATGCAGCACCGCTTCAAGATCTGAGGGAATTGAATATTCCCCATCAAAAGACGCTTTTTTCTCCACAAGGAAATCAGATTCACAGCTCCGCAGTTTGTTTCGACATCAGCAGTCATAAAGGCTTGTGTTTCTTGCCAACCCCACGTACCCACCTGCCTCTTCCCCTGGCTAGCACATCCTACGTCTCAGCCGTCGAGGCTCAAACGGAACCTCACCCCTGGGCTCCCAGCTCTCGTTGCCCTTTTCCATGGCGGAACTTAGGATCTGTCGCTGCCCGATGAAGCCCAGGTAAGTTTTTATATCATTGCCACACTAAACCATCCACATGGATAAATACTGCAGATTCCCAACGTGATTTAAACATCCAGTCTGGGTATGGACTTGGCAACAAGCACTTTGATGGGATGGATGCCTGGAGGCTGCAGAGGGTTAAAACTCTTGAGAGATCCCAGGGCTCTTTCAAAAAATGGGGTTTAGAAAAATGGGAAGAAAGCAATATCTACTACAAGACCAACATGCTCCTTCAGAAAGGACCCCAGCAGGAGCTTGCCGTGCTCCAGCCGCTCCCCAGCACTTGGCCATGAGCGCAGTGTAACCACCCAACTTCCCAAAACAGACAGGAGACAGTTTTCTCCTCTTGAACCGCACGGTACCAAACATCCCCCACGGCGCCCAAACCCCAGCGTGCTGCTCGAAGGCGACACGCAGCAACTCGTGTGTGTCAAAGTCCCCGAAAAAGCCAGTGGGCCTCCAACACAAGAGATGTGCAGATGAGAGCAGAGCAAATAAAGGCATTAACGTCCATCAACAGAAACGTATTTTTCTTGCACAAACAACACCCATTAGCAACTCCGAGGAGAACAATCCCCCCTCTTCAGCTCTGAAGGAGTACACAGTTTTTCAGCGGACACAATGCGAAGATTTTACAGAATTCAGGCATTCAACAGGACTAATGCGAAAGATTAGTTTGCAATTATCCAAGCAATTTTCTCTCCTCATTGTCCCTGGACCATAAGGGTTTTTAAATGTGAGCAGAAGGATTTATTCATCACAATAATAATAAAATGAAATATTAAATCAATGAATCTCTTTGCACGAAACATAAAGCTCACATTGCTATTGAGCTTAGTAGCGTCCTGTCACATAAACCACATGCAGTTTGCCTACTTAAGCACCATCTCCCTCTTTTATTTTTCCCTTCCTTAATTTGTAAGGCATTATCCTTCCATTCGTCCTCTAAACACAACCAGATTCAGACAACACAGTGTTGCTTCTTGTTAGTGGCTCTACGCCCGGGCTCTTTACGAGGGCACGTGGAGATTCATATTTATTATTGATTGTTAACGACGGCCAGTGCAGAAAGTTATGCTGGGATGACAGAGAAACTCTACAATAAATACATACGTAAGTAATAATATAGGGAGAATTAACCCCTTACAAGCAACACTGCCAATATGCAAGTGATAGCTTGGGCATGAAAAGGAATGTCATCGTTCTTTGAAGGTGTTGCTTCTACAGTTTTGACTGCGGGTCGGGGGGAATCAACCCAAACCTAAGCAAAACTCAGTTACAACCTTTGGAGCATGGAAGCTCTCATGGTGACGTTGGCCTCGGCTTCTATTTCCTTCTCTGCCATCCCTCGAAATATAAAGCGATAAATGGCTTTTGAGGCCCTTGCAGTAGGCACGGCTTCAGCGTGGGTCCCTCTCTTGTTTTTATGAAAGAGTCATCTGGTCAAGTCCAGAAACAGTCACTACTTCTGTATTTATAAGGTGCCAACTGTCCTCACAGTGAGACGCTTGAAGAGCCTAAGCAAAGCTTTTCAATAAGCAAGAATCTCTAGCTTTAAGCCTCGAGATTCCTATTAGGCTCCATACAAGCAATTACTGTTTCATGAGTGCTAAACACCTGGCACCTCTAAAGATCCCCTATTTTTACAATTTAGGCTCTCCTGTGAAATACCTCCTGTATTTCATAACCCAAAGGCCAGTGAACGAACTCTCTCACGACAGCAATTCATCTCGCCTAAGTTCCCACATCCGCAGAGCGCAGCCGTCTGCCTCTGAACATCGGCCTCCCTCTAAAATCGGTGGAGAGAAACAGGCATTTCTAGAGCACCAGCCATGGCATTCTCATGCAAACACCTAAAATGGGTCAGATGAGTCATACCTGTAATCTCCCTGTTCTTCTCCACTGATAACGTGTCCAGATCAGGTACAGACAGCTACAACCATGCGAGATGAATGCTGTCCTAGATGACTTGAGCTGAGCTGACACGCTACAGAAGAGCTACGGCCAACTTTAATGCACAAACCCCACCAGGAAGCGAGACAATAGTAGCTACATCTTTCTTACCATGATTGGGACGCCAATGTCTGGCCACAAGAGATCCTCAGAGGGAAGCTTGGGAGAGTTCCACACTACCACAACTTTATTTAAGTACGGGAGACCATTGAGCCTTTCTAGGGAGTTCATCAACACTTCCTCCCGCTCGTAAGTCAACATCACTACTGTGAACTGCTCCCGGGGGACGTTGCCACCCAAAGCAGCCTGGAACTCCTTCCCAGAGCCACCTGCTCCTCCACCAATTGGTCGAAATCCAGTCCCAGACCCCAAAAATTTTGCTTCCGATGGTAAAACAGGGTCAAAGGGAGTGTAGGGGAAGAGGTGGAAAGGCCCCGGAGCAGAATTCCAATTCCTGTAGATGTCCATTGCAGTGAGCGTGAAATTGCGGAGATATTTGGGAGATGCATAGGGTGGTTCTGTTTCCACGGGCCCCAAGTCCAGGTCACCATTGTCTGCCATATTGGGGTCTGTACCAGCAGCTTTGCCAGAGCGGTGGGGAATCTCCACGGCGGTTTCTTCTCGGATAGGAGCAGCCGGGATTTGGATTCGAGTCCTTATGATAGCTAAGACTGTGCTGAACACGTTGTCAGAAGTGGAGAAGTAGGTCTCCCACAAGAAGCGGCCCTGCCTCCTCATGGCAAGGAGATCGTTGTCAGAAATGCTTCTCAGAAGAAAGTGCACTTCTGTGATACGTGGCTTTGGTATGATTAAGGCTGCCTCGTTCCACCGGATCACATCATTATAGGGTAGCTGAACTTGCTCTCCAAGAACCACCGGGATGGCTCCAACTTCCAGAGCCTCAAACAGTCTCATGGCACACCCAGCAGAGATCACTAAATGGGTGTCCCCTGGGGTGATTATCAGTGCAAAAGTAGATAGCTTCAGTAGCTCTAGTCTGTCATCCCTTTCTCCACACAGAGCCCACTCAGTGGGCAGACTCGCCTTAGGCTGGTTCTTACACGTGAACTCCACCAAAACAAAGTCCAACTTGCTGTCCTGAACAGCCTTCAAGGTGGTGATGATCCGATCGTCGTAGTCAGCTGGGGCATTGCCTTCTATTTCCTCTTCGAAAGAGCGAACCTCTTGCAAGCTAGATCTGAGAGACTCAATCTTCTCCCCCTGGAAACTAAACAGATATTTACGCTTGACCGGCACCTGGGGTGGGATTTCTAGGAAGTTGGGTTCAGACATAGCGTGGACCAGAGGCGATACCACAATATCAAACCCTGGTCGATACTGTACATCATAAAAGGTGGACTGGGCAATCATGGCACGCCCTGTGCTGATGTTGTAAATGAAGTTCTGAGTTTCCGATTTCCTTGATAAATTGATGATGAGATGGTTATGTCCATCAGTCCTCCAATATGGCAAAGAGTGCAACTGTTGCTCTAGTTCAGTAGGTTTTGGCATTACGGGCTCTTGCATTTCCCCCACTAAAATTATATACACACAAGCAATATTTGCATTTTCAGTAACATAAACATTAGTTCTGACAGTCGCCTCAAAGGCTTGTTTAATTAAAGGGTCTAAGGAACTACCAAAAGGGTAATCGTCACTATTGTAGACATAGACTGGAAAGCCAGATGTCAACGGGCAGCGCGAGTAGTCAAAGCAGTTGTGCAGCCTGCAGTTCCGGTTGGATTTTGGCAAGGGGAAGGTCGCATCGTCTTTGTCTGGCAGAAGCCGGATGGGCAAGGAGAGCTTGGGCTGGTTCTGAGCCATCAGCTCTTTGTAGGAATGCTCAGTCTGGCTGATGACGTTCTTCAGCTGCAGCAGGTCCTGCTTGGCATTTTCAATGCTTTTTTTGCAGGCCTCGATCTTCAAGTTGAGTTTGGCGATCTCACTGTTGAGCTCCTGTCGCTTGGCCTCCAGCTGGAGCAGCTCCTCGCTGACCGACTCGCGGATGCGACACAGGTCTTGCACATGCTTTACCTCGCACAGCTCATTGCCGGTCCGAGGGCCAAAGATGCGTTTGCCAGCATCGTCCGCATCATCGATGGTGGTTAGGTAGTAGTGGGCAATGAGGGGAAAGAAGACAAGGATAATGAAGAGAGTGAAACTAAGCCAGGTGAGCCGGATCCGACTGGACCACCTCAACACCCACGGCTGGCCTCCGTTCCCCACTCCCCCATTCCGCAACATCGTATATCCAGTCATGAGTTCAAAAGTCACTGTGCGCCCAATCACGTTGGATCAGTAGCCATAACCAAAAGAGTTTTTATAGCGAGTCTCTCGAAAAAAAATGTTATTGTGCCTGCTTAACGAGAAGCCAATAGAAGGGGAATTTCATCTTCTTGTCGTACTGACGGCTTTTCTACAGTCGTTTTGCTGCAGGCACAACTTTTGATCCCGTTAGACTCAATCATTGACCTTCTCACCCACCCCCAGCCCACCCTTAGTCTGCGGGCAACCGTTGCTGGAAGTGTCACAGCGTTGTCATGGTGATTCGAAGTCTCAGCCGGCAGAAGAAAAACACAGTGGGATCAAGCCAAACTCTACCGCTGCTCTCGACACCCTGCATTACCATCCAATGAATATGCAGAGGCACCAGCCATTGTGGAGAAGGAGCCAGAAGAGACTTGTACGAACGTCAATCTCTCTCATCGCTGCTGCGCGGCTGACGCTCTGCCATTCCTACAAGAGAACAATCATATATTCAGACAATGCAAACAACATGACCCCTTAGTGACCTAAGACATTGCTATTTTTTAAAAGCAACTGTCCTCTCTGCAAAACAGCAACCTTCGTACATGTCTAATACCTCCGGGGTTAATACCAGTAAACCTGAGAAAGCGATGGGATTCATTAGATGCGGACACATGGCTTTTCTCCAGGCACTCTGCTTTTCATTAGGGTTGCACGCTTCAGTGGCCAGACCAGAAAAATCACAGGCCCTGGATCTGGTTTCCTCTGCCGCTGTCTTGCTGTGTAACTTTGCAGAAGCTGCTTAACATCTGCAAGCCCCTGTCTCCTCCTGTACAAAATGGAGTCATTACTGTACACCTGCTCTCTCCACCCACCTTTGAATGGCATGTTGTGATCCTGGGACACAGCAGTGCTGTGAATTTGTACTGCGTAACTGAGTGTAATCACTGTTGTTCTGGTCTAGTGACTAAAGCTGATGCGGAGTTTTTAGATGAAGTGTTTTGCTTTCATTTACTCCCGGAAAATTTTGATTTGTTGCGAGAGAAAGTTTAAAGGCAACGTACTCATGTTGGTTACGATTACCACCACTGGCTGGCTGCATACAAGAGAGAATTTCTGGTCAAAACTGGAAAAGTCTACACTGTGCATCAAAGCAAAGTTGCTGAAGTTAGGATCTGTTGGGTACCGCGCCACCCAAGCAGTATGAGCTTGCTTAGATACACCTTTTTGCTTGGAAAACTCTGCTATGGCACTGAATGCCTACCTAGCACGGACATAAAAATCAAGGACGTGGCAAATCCAGCTCTAAGTCTTTGGTCTATGCCAACAGATTTAAATCTAGGCCACATGAATACGCTGCTACGAGAAACCCGCCCTTCCCTTTTCTTAGCATCCTCTGAGGTACCTAAGTTTCTGGGATATTATTTCATATACCGGACTTCCCACATCACTGATGAATATAGTGCTGGGCTTAGCATCGACTCTTGCACAGCCTCAAGAGAAGCTTATTCATTTCCGCTTCAATTTTTAATTAGAGGAAAGTCATCTACACTGGTGACGGTCATTTTTCACTAAATCTATTTAATACTCCTCTCATCTACTCATCAAGAATTAGCAGAAAGAAGGCGAGGAAGCACATCTCAGCTAAAAGAGAGATCTGGAAACAGGCCAAAGCAAAACAGAAGTTCACCTTAAAGGAGCAGAGAGAAGTCAGGAATAATTTTCAGTGTAGTACAACAAGTGTGTGCCAGGAAAAAATAGATGGAAGATTTGATTTTAACCAGGAAAAACCATAACAAAAGGGGAAACGAGGCATAATATAACAAAATTCCCATGCCTGTCTTGTTACAAGGCCATTTGTAGCCAGTAACTTAACGCCCCACAATTAAATGGGGATCCCCCCCACCCTGATCTGCAACTGGGAGTTGCACAGCAGTACGGACAAGTAAAATTAAGGCAGATTTAAAATTCATAACATCGTCTGGCAAACAGCGCTGGTGTAAATCTCAGAAAGCCGGGAGGATAAAAGGGCTAAAAAGTCAGGAAAAGGCTAAATCAGCTTTCTCAGTTCTTGGCAGCAGAGTCGCTGCGGGCAGATGGGGGAGGCTTCGGCTCTGCTGGCAGGACATTTTAATACTATCCTCTGTACACCAACTTGCTTTTGCCCAGGCTGGGAGAGAGCCTGGCGATGAATGTAAATCCCCAGCGCTTCTGCGCGGGGCTGGCAGTCAGGCACAGGGAGCCCTGGCAATAGCAGCACACTCGTATCGTGCCTCTGGGACCGCTGCTCCACACGGGAAGGGTTTTAGCATGCACCAGTGTACAAACCAGGCGACTGAGCGCAAAAAAAAAAAATAAAAAAAAGCTTTTAAAGTCTTTTTTTCTCCCCCTCACCTTTTTAAGCTCTCCCCAGGAAATGAAGCTCATGCTGTCTCTCTCCGTGTGTATGCACCAGTCGGTCAGTCCCTGCTATTTCAGCCTGGTCTCACAGGGGCTGCAAAGATCCTAGAATTGCTACCAGTTTTCTGCAAACAGCTGGCCAGATGTGAGCTGCCCTATTAACCCTTCTTCCAAGCACATGCTCACTAGAACACCAGTGAATCTAAAAACCAGCGTAACGTGAAGGCACATGTGGGAAAACAAGCTCTGCTGTTGTTTTTTGTTTGAGGGTGCCACGGGATAAGCGCGGTCAAACCCTGGGAGGTGTTGAGATAACACAGAAACAAGGGGTCGTAAACGTGCCCGAGAAACAACGAAAGGGCATGTGGTTGTGCTGCTTCAGCCTGGCCAGAGAAGACCGCAGTCCCACAGGCAGTAAAGGCAGTCACAAAGGTTATCAGCTCAGCCTGCATATAAATCTTGTTCTGCTTCAGCTGCTTTGCCCATTTATGAGCCCTAAACAGTGATGAAATGGCAAACCAGACTCCCTAAAATGGCAATGGGGGCCCTCAAAAAGCTAAATCCATCACGCCACACGTGATCCTCTGCAGCTGTTCTGCCACCTAATCCTTCCAGTGACTCCTCTGGTCCTTCCATTCAGTTGACACAGAACAAACTTTATCCTCCTGACCTAAAAATGTGGGCTGTGAATTAAAAAAAAAATATCCATATGCTCAGAAACGTGAAGCTGACAAACTAACTCTGCCACTAGCTTGGAAAAGACACACGGGAAAGACCAGAGCAGGCTGGGGAGCGATTTGAAATGCAACACACGTGGCTTGGGACCAGTTAAAAGTATTGACTGTCAGTATGAAATATGTGCTGGCGATAAAGCAAGCACTTTAGACACACTGTCAGACTCTTCTTCATTACTAAGACTTTATTCCTCATCAACTCGAGAGAGCCTGAGGTTGTAACACATTGTTATTAGGACTTCAAAAAAACCCCCAAAATAAAACCCAATCTGTGGGTTCACCAAAAGAGACTTCAGTGTTGTATTTAAGAGCAATAAGCAGCCCTGGGGAAAAAGGCTGCTAATTTCCATAGTTCCCAAAAAGAAGTCTGGGAGGAGAAGAAATGGGTTAGTTGCTGGGCTCTCCAGCCAACTCATTCCGCTCACTCCCAAGTACTATTTAGTCCTTTAAACGGATTGAGCCCCACGCTGAGAAACTCTTGTTGACATTGTAACACAACGCTGCTGCCTGGTGGACCTAATTACACACGCACACACGCACACGAGAGGCCAGAAGAGCTCTTGGGAAATCAGAAGCTCAGTAATTACCAGAGCCTCTTCCCAAATGCCAACCTGACTGACCTCTCGGGCACAGCAGATTTGCACCCTGCAGTTCCTTCTCCCACGGCACAGGGCTGCGAGACTAAATTGCTGTTCGGGCACGTTGTCACACCTTAGTTCAAATCCGGGGCTGCGTTCCCAGCTTTCCTCAACTCCACAGTGGGCGCTCCCCATGTCAGTTACGGGAATACCTGAGGTTCTCCCTCATTTTGCATTTTTAGTGGAAAGAGCCAGTCTGGGCTGATCTGTGGGTGCTCGTGGAGTCATGACTCTGCAAATGTTCAGTCACCAAGGTCCTTCTGCAAATATTCCTCCCTGCTTATACCTCCTTCTGTCCCTCTCCCTATAAAATCAGGGAAATATTGTCCCTTTCTCAGCATATTTGTGAACAGAACCTGGAAACCTTAAACTTATGGTCCTCCAGAGCATACCGCAGCAATAAATACCCATGAGGCAGAATGCGGTGACAAAGACCACACTGAACTTTCCAGGAGAGAAATCTACAGCGATCCCGCGTTTGCTAAATTAGAGCTCCCAAACTCTGTCTGTATGCACCCATACTCATCCTCACTCTCTTTCCTCATCAAGCGCTGGGTCTGCAGTGTTATTGCTGCTCTGGTACCTGCACAAACCTTCTGCCGCGCTGGCCCTCTGCGTGGAGAGGGAAGCACCGTACCCACCTCTGTCACGCAGGCTCGCTCCTGCTGAACGGCGAAGGATGTCAGGGGTGGCGCGTTAGGGGCTCCTGGGCTTTATCGGTTCAGTCTTGAATAGACAGCTTCTATCGCCAAGTCTCTTTTTCGTCAGCACTAAAAATGAAATCAAAGAAAAAAAAAAATATATTTTTTTTTCTTTTTAAAAGGAGAAGAAAAAAATTTTTCTAAAAAAGCAAAATAGAGCATATTCCCCCCTTCAGAGAAGAGTTTCAGGTGAAACGGAAAAGAAATGAACACAAACCAGTCCTTTAGCGATGATAACTTTCTACTTCCTAATGCTCTCAAAGAAAAGGATTACACCCCAGATCTCCCATCACTTTGGGAACAGAAGTATTTGGAGGATTTTCCTTCTGCAGTTGAACAAGGAGAATAAATCTATCAGGTGTGTGCTTTAAGGTACGTTTGAGAGCAGATCTTTAAAAGGAGCAGATGGAAAATTCACTCTGCAATGCTTCGCGTGCTGCAGCCTTAGGGATCATCACGAGGGATTTGTACCATCTCGAGAGCTCACAGGTACAGAGAAATTCTCCCAGGCGAAGATCAACGCTGCTACACGCACCACCAGTAAAAGGTCTTGTAATCTGTAAATTCAGGGGATAAACTGCATCCCCGGCTTTAGGAAGCTTTTATCTAAACCGAGAAACATTCACCACGTTTGCAGCTCCATGCGAAGCCAAACCTGCTTCCAGCCATGCTCCCCACCCACAGCTGGGAATGCGCGGGGTAAAGGGGTCCTGAGCAAACACCCCAAAAGAGCCCCTCCATGTGCTCATTCCAGCAACATCAGGAGACCACGTGTGCTGACGAAGGCAGCGGCTGAATGATACGAGGGGAAGTATCGTGAACGTTCATCCTGTTCTTCTGCTCTTTCCCGGTGTGCTCTGTTGGAGACAGGTCCCAGACAACACGGACGCTGCCTCTGCACCATGCTTGCTACCTTCTCTCCAGCCAGGCGGCCTCCTGCCCTGACACCATCAGACCAGTGCTCCCAGTACAGCATCATTTCATCTTAACAATCTTCATAAAGGTGTCTCCTGCAGTTCAGAAATCCTTGGGGGGAGGAGAGAGAAGAAAGAGACCCACTGCATTTGCAAATTGCTCCAACAGCTCATCTGGATGGGCAATAGAGATGGGGCGAGAAATGCAACCACAAGAGAAAATGCAGGACCTCAGAAGAGCTTTTCTGACTTTCTCTCCTTTGCAGACCTTTCACCAACCTTAACTGTGAGAGCAGAGAGGGATCAGAGAGGTATTTGGGGTGGTTTAGAAGTGGCACTTGAGGACAAATCCTTTGAGAGCTGCTTTCCACACCATGTTCTCAGGGGGGAAGAGCACTCACGCCTGCAACCACGGCATCTCTCACCAAGGGCAGTGAGCATGCAACACCCCAGGGTGCCAGCCCTCGACCTGTGCTCCCACCCCAGAGCCGCTCAGTGCCAAGACCTGCAGGCTCTCCAGGCATGGAACAAGCAGATTACTTTGCTGTTGCTGCTGAAAGAATCATTATAATCAGCATGAACTCTTTGTCGCTGGTTGCGGAGCCCCAACTGGCAAGTTGAGGATCAGACCTTTCTCGGAAGCAATCCCCACTTCTGAAGGTTCACGGCAAGAAAACCCAGAAGCAGCATCATCAGCTGATAAACCCCAACAGGCGAGACGCCATGAAACAGATCATCTTGTACTTCTGCTGCTGCCTTCGAGAGCTTATGACAAGTGAGCAGGGAAATCAACAGCCAAAAGAGATGTTAGAGGTAACAACCCCAGGTGTGGAGGTAAAATGAAGCACTGCTCCCTCAAGGATGAAAGTTGAGTTGCCTGATCATTGCAGGAAGGAAAGAAGGAAAAGAAGGGAGGGAGAATTGGGAGAAGTGCGCTGGACATCTGGGCTGGGAGCGGCAGGCAGAGGAGGACTGGAAGGGTTGGGAATGGAGGTTCCTCCTGCCGACTACCTGCAACCCCAAATCCATCTGTGGTGGCAGCAACCAGACTTTCCAGGGCTCTGGCACAGGCAGAAAGAAAAAGCACGTGGAGGTGGGGAGTGCCATCAAACTGCAGCTCTGGCCACTACCTGCTTGGCCATAGTCGGCCTTCATGATAGGAGGTCAAGATATTCAAAATTCGGCTGAACAATGCCGAAGTTCAGAGACCTCCAGAGGTCCCTTCCAATTTAAATGATTGTATGGTTCTGCGTCTGAGCTCTCAGGTGGCAATAACTCAGAAATGTGAGCAGAAACCTGGACTCAAGGTCTCCTGGGTCTGCCCCCAGCTCTAACGTTGCCTCTCTCCAGCACCCAGGGGAAATCACACAACCTCCACGCCTCATTCTCCCTCTTTGCAAAGTAAAGGTGGACTCAAACTGCTTCAAGGCAGACAAGTGAAGAACTGACAGTCTGGCTTACAGGTTTTTGTGCCCCATCTGGGTCACAGGGACAAGAGCCTGCTCCAGGGGATGCCCAGTATTGTGGCAAGCAGAAGGTACAGAAATCTCTCCCCCAGGTGCTTCCAGGTACCTGCCTGCTTTGCCCTCTGCGAAAGGTCTGTCACGCTCCTCAGCCGAGGTTAACCGCGTGATTCATGAACGTTCATTTATTCTGATGAAATCCTCAGCCAGTAAAACCGCATCCAGTTTGCAGAGAGCAGCTAATGGAGGTACGGAGAAACAACTTGCCCAAGGTCACCCCAGAACCTCTGCCAGCTTGGGATTCACTCCCCATCTAATTGTCCCCTCCGCAAGATCGTCCATCTTCCCTGCCTGCCTTTTTCCAGTGGTTTCCTTCTCTGGTGCCTTCTTGCTTTTTGCATAATGCATTGCGAAATCTACTTTACCTATAGAGCTTTTAGTTCTTAAATTTATTATTTAGTGTTGTCTTCTGGTAATAAACCAGCCATATTGTTTTATTTATTCTTCCAGGCTGCGCACAAGTGCTTCTCCGCACAAAAAGATACCCAGCTTCCGAGCAAATCCTTTTGCGTTCGGCGGTACCGAATGGCAGAGCACCCTGGATGCGAAGTTCACTCCCTCTCCAAATCTCAGAGCAAGGGACCGCAGGGCAGAGCTTTACAAGAAATCTGGTAAATCCGTACAACCACACAGCGGCTGATGTTGTTCTGCTCACCGCGTTCCCATTTACTAAGTGTTAAAGATTTTTTGGGATGCGGGAAGCAAACCGAGGAAGCAGGTACTTTGCTCCATCGTGTGCAGCGGCACAAGCTACTCGAGGAGTAGGTGTGCGGCTGATCTTTTGTTCACCGCTAAAAGGGATAAATTAGGTGTGGGAGGAGTAGAAGGCTCTTTTTGCTTTTTCCTTGAAGCAATTAATGAACGAGAACTGTCTTGAGGTAAAACCACAGTGAAGGGTCAAGTGCTTTGCGTCGTATGAGAGAAGCCTGCAGAGGTCAACTCCAGCCAGGTGGAGAGGGCTGGCTTTCCAAACGCTGACTTTGTGAGACAACTCAGGTCCCTGCTATTCGCTGTGGTTTTCAGCCCCAGATAGCTCAGGCACATTATCTTCCCCAAGGCAAAAATATAAACCTCTCTCACCTCCCTAAAACGCTATCGTCACCACTTCCTTGGCAGCAAATAACCACGTGGCAGAATTCAGGCTCCTGCTCTGATAGATGCTTCAGGTCGTAACTGCGCACAAATTTATAATTTTCTTTGTCCTGGTTAAGTTGTAAGAAAAAGGAAATATTGCCCAAACAGCACGGAAACACACACAAAGTTTAACAGCATCTCACATAGGGTCACTATGGAAAATAACCTGTCTCCAGGGGTTTTCCAGAAAGTTTGCCCATTTCCCGCACGCAGCAAATAAGCCAGGTCTGGAGATTGCGCATCATCTCCAGTGAGGGGCCTCGAACGAGCGTGAAATCGTACGGGTGGCTTCTCATGCACTTCAGCGGGCAAGGGGACAGGCCAGCAGTCAGTCCTCACGACCCAGGCACGCCGGGAAGTTTGCACCCAGGGAAAGCCTATAGAAACTGGGCAAACCAAGGTGCAGTGACATTAACTTTGTTAGTGCTACGTGGCCAAACGAACCCTTCCCTCCCTGTTTAGCTCTTTCCCCCGCTCCCCGTCTTCCCATCTGTATCTGTGCCGCGTTTCCCCTCCTCTCAGAAATGCGCGGGGCGGGCAGTCGCACACAGTCTCATTAACAAGCTGACAGCCTTCTGCACTTTTAGGAGAACGCTTCATCACCACGTAAACGGAGGCCGCTCCGTTTCAGACAACCCGATCGATCATGCCAAATAACTAAATTACCTGACACGCTGTAATCACCCGTATTTATACAGCAGGCGGATTCTTATCCGACACAGTTCATTACAAAGCAAGCTAGGAATTCAGATGCACAAACACAACTATTGCCAGGACTCTATTAATTTGGACGAGCTTCAAAGAGGGTCCTATGGGTAAAAACCCCTCTCTCATTACCAGACACTCGAGTCACACAGTCCCAATTAGGCGAGGGACATTAAATGCTTTTCTGCGGCACTCACAGGCATGCAACACAGCAGGAACTCAGTGGCCCAACTAATCTGCATCTTCACCGTCTGCAGAAGCTTCAGGAGAAAGATGTCACCATGCCACACACCATCATGTCACCAGCACCGCTAGGCTTGTGTAAAAACTGTCCCTTTTTAGCTGGTGACAGCATCCTAGCCCCACTACCGCTATTATCCTGGAAGCACTTGGGCATGGGTAGACTTTGGACTGTGCGTGTTCATGTAGATTTGGCCAGATAGGAGAGTGGAAATGCACTCTGCACAGAGAGATTGAATCGCAATGACTGCTTCTGGAGAAATCACACCCCCGACAAAAAAGGAGCCATGGGGCAAAACTATATCCAAGGATATTCTGCCTTTTCTAGCCTTTTTGAGAAAAGTTCACGACTGTACTGCTCCCTCCTTGCCCATCACACAAACAAAACCAGCTTTGCTGGTCCTTCTGGATTGTATCACACAGCATTTTCCTCCTGTTTCTTTTTTGGATTCCCCAGGAGCTCCTCTCACCCATCAGCCCAGCACTGCACCTTGGTAAGCCTTTCGTAAAGGCCTGACTCTGTGATGAACCAAGACATGGTGAACACACACGTCTGGCCATTCCCCTTCCCATCTCTTTAACCTGCGAGCTCCCCAGGGCATGGCCTACCCTTCAAACACTGAGGGAGCACCATGAAGCATCCCTACACATCTCGCTCCTGTGCAAGGTACCCACGTGCCAGCAGAATGCGATGCGGCGTGCAGCATCCTTGCTGTAAAAATCCTGCTGGCCTAAGCGCTGTGCCAGATAAACTCTCCTGAAACCAAGAGGCACCACTGGCACAGACCTTTCAGGTAAGATCTCTGCCAGCTAAAGCAACGTTATGACGTCTGAAATAACGAAAGAAAAGGTAATTACTGTAGTCGTGCAAAGCAGAGAGGAACCTGACCGGGTGACTCAAGCTGGCCTAACAGACCAGATGTTTGCAGTCCGGCTAATGAAAGGCTGTGCAGGACACTTGCACTATACAGGCTGGGACGTGCAGATGTGGCAGCAGCCACATACGGCACTTCAAAATACACAGAGTGAATGAAACACTGTGCCTGAAGCTTGTGGGTGTGCTTAATGAAGTTATTAACCAGCAGAAGAGTGTATGATAGAAGATAAGCACTAGCAGAATGCATCATAATTAAATTTCTACAAAGCGAAGTCGCCGCTTGGATTTGAAATGCTGGATAATTTGACACACGCTGTGTGCTGTTCTGTCACTGGTGCCCAGTGCTTCGCTTGCAAGAAATCACGAAGAAACATAAATGACAAACCTAGTCTCAAGCTGCGTGGCTGGAGAAGACTAACAACACCCAGTCCCTGGAAGAGACAGGATGAGAGACGGCAAACTCCGCTCAGCGTGTGTGTCTGGCACAGAGACTGCTCCTATCGCAACGGGTAGGTGGAAAGACATCTAGAAACCACTGGGGACAGATGTAGTAATAACAAATTAGTTAGGAAGGGCAAAGTTACACTGTTCTGTTTAATGAAGGCCCAAGAGAGAGGTCAGGGAAAGAGGGATCAAAGGAACATGGCCAAAGCTGGAGGCGAAGAAAGGAATTAACTTTTCACCTGCACAAGGTGGAGTCAATCACTGAGCAAGATTAGATGGGTTTTGGAAAGCCACAGGTTATAAAAGTTAAACTAAGGGTTAGATTGAGTCTGCCCACAAATAAATCGATCGCTTAAATACACCCACTTGCCAAATTTTTAATAACGCGGTGTTACATTAGTGATCGGGCGAAAAGGAGGCCTCTGCCCTGCAGCAGCATCCCTCCAGCCCCACGCTGGTGCCCAGGCTGAGGGTCTCAACGGGGCTGCTCAAGACGCAGCCCAAACCGACTGACTCCCTTTTAGCGTTTCTTAATATCTGAAACCTGACAGCAGAAAAACCCCACCAAAACCATTCATAACAAAGCTTCCGAGTTCTATGAAACTCCTGTCATATACATCATTTATATATGATTTCATTTTATTTGGACTCTTCCAGTTGCCAGCTCACTCCTGGGGCTCAGGAGGCATCAGCAACCCACCACACTCTGGGAAGCGTGAGTGTTATTCCATACTCATATGGACTTTTTTTTTTGCACTCCCACATGCTACACAGCACATTCCTTACCGAACTGCTGCTTCGCACCTCTGCGATGGCTGCTTTTGTGAAATGCTTTGGGCTCCTTCGAAGTAAAAGGTAATTCTGCCAATTCTAAGGGCTGGGAACTCGGGGATATTAGGAAGAGCACGGCAGGACTGTTTAATGGCTGCAAACTTAACGAGCAAACACAGCACTTCTTTTGACCTCAAAAATTACTTTTTAAGATAAAAGAGAGGAGGTCTTAAAGTAAAAAAAAGCATGATGAAATGCTTCAACCAATGGCACTGCCGCATGGACCCTGTTCCTTAGCATCCCAGAGCAGATGTGCTGCACTCAAAATGTCTTTGTCTATTAAAACTGTGTCAGCTTCAGAGACTCCAAAACTCCCAGTGGCATAAACAGAATTTCTAATGAACAGCTGCAGGATACAGGAGTAGCCGCGCAAAATGCAGCTGCCGAGATCATTTTCTTTGCCACTCTCTCACCACCTTTCCTCTGCTGCCCCGATCCCACCTTCCCCCATGTGGGTCTCTCCTGTCCTCCCTCTCCCACAACCCCACTGCCTCGCTGTGTCTTCTGCACCCTCCACAGATGACCGATGCCAGCCCATCGGTTTAGTTCATCCATGTCCTTCTTCATGTCTCCCCGTGACCCACCTCCAGCCTCCTTCTTCGCAGCAAGTGAGCTAACGACCAGCAGTTAGAGGGCAGAGACCCAGCACTGGGTGCCTCTGGTTTCCTCTATTGACATTTATAATTTCTGAAGCCTGCGAGCATCGCTCAGCTCCTCAGACCGCATCTTGCCGTGCCCGCACATCTCCTGGTCTAACAGCGTCACGCTCCCGTGCAAGCCCTTGAGCGCTCTCACGCCTCTCCAGCCTCTGCGGAGCTCTGCTGCTGTTCTGCCTGCACCAAGAAAGTGCAGAAGGGAGAAATAAAGGGGAAAAACATTATCACGCCAAACCCTGTAATTCCACAGAACATGAGCAATCCTCGGGGAAGGATTCGGCCTGAGTAAATTGAAACCCACTAATAGAGCTTTTAGCTTCAACGCTGCCTGCCAGGCCAAGGCACCAAAGCATGACTCCTTGTGTGAGTTGGTTTATTGTTATTATTTTTTAAATCCTCTGCCTTTGAAACCAAAAATCTGTCAAGCATACAGCCTGGTCCAAAGGCGCTTCCCAAGTGCTCTCCCGAACCTAATGGTGTCCTGTTAGCTAGCTGGAGAAACAGCTGGAATGATTAGTAATTTAGTCAGGCACTTGTAACAGCCCCTGCCGATGCTCAGCACTGTACTCGGAGAAAAATATAATCTTTTCTCTCAATGTAGCCCCAACAAGTACTTTTGGGGAACGCCAGCACAAATGAAGCCTGAATTCTTACTGCTTGATGCCTTCAATCTTCCACAGGGTTCTCCAGTACTCCATAAAGAGCCTCAGTTTCCTATTTCTGGGATATTTATAGGGAGTTAATGCTTTGGTGAGCTCTGTCCCTCTAATATGAGTGAAAACAGCTGATCGGTTCAAAAGTTATTGGAAGTCTTACAGATCAGACCAGATGCCAAGGTCCCATTTTATTAGAACACTCTAACAACATTAAAGACCATGTATTGCTAAGCAATCGTGTCTTTTTAAATAAATCCTTATTAACTGGTATCGAACGCGCAGGCCAGCTAAATACCTTGTGGCTTTAAGACAATCTGTCTGATGTAATCACAGAACGTCCAAATGCTTTAGCTATTCAACCAAGGAGTGATGAGACTGGTGCTAGCAGCTTAAACCAGCCAACTTTTCGCGAAGTTAATGGCTTAACAGCTTCCCTGGATTGGCAGCAGGATGTGCAGGACAGATCTTATTCATAGCTGATGGGGCTTCGAACACTTAACATCGCTAACGCGCTTTCGTGGTCCAGAGGGGAAATTCCCAGAGAAACTGTGTGCCATGGATATCGTGGATAGGCTCCGCTCTTCGGAGACTGCCCAAGTAATCCTCACTATGCGCAGTCCCACCTGCCCACTCACAACAGAAGGTGAAGAGAATCCAAATGTTAGTAGAGGGGGTACATTTGGGAAGGCTGAAGCTACTTTGGCGAGGACAAGCCTGGCTTAAAAATACTCCAGGCAGAAATCTCCAACACACAACAGCTATTTTTGCTGGGTAAGTGGGGCCAAATGTCCTCGGAGCAGCCCAGAAACGGGCAGGGGGACACTCTGCCAGCACAACGCTCGTGCAGATGAAGCAACTGCTTCCAACACAAGCTGCTGTCTCCCAGCCATCATCCCAAAAATCAGACCATTTCCGACTCATGCCAGCTTCAGGGACCATTTGCAGAATAGATGCCGAGAGGCCCTAATGGTCAAGGAAGCCACAAACGTCTCTTCTGGCCATTTGCATCAGGTATTGTGGACGGAAAAGTAAGGCCCAGCATCTCTCACACTGTGCGATCTCGCTCTCATCTCAGTGGCTTGAGCCATAAACAGCTCAGATGGCACAAAGCTATTGCAAGGGAGAGCAGAGCTATCTCCTTTTTTGGCTTAATAGCACAATAGTTTGGCTAGTGCGCGAGTTAACTATTGCCATCCACTGGACAAAAGCTGCTCGTGTCCAAAGTAAATACCTGATGCCCAGCCGAGGAATGGGGAGACGTTCCCAGAGGCTGGGAAAGCTGTCGGTGAGCACAGGCTTTGAAGGGCTCAGTGACACAGCCACCAACTCCACTGCGAACGTGCCACGCAGACAGACGTGAAGGCATCGGCTTGGAACCAAGTCATTAAGATAGCCACAAAATTCACAACTCAATTTGACCACTGTATAGAATCCAATAAAAATAACAAAAAACCAGGAGGATGGCTATATTAGATCAAACCAATGAACCACCCACTTCAACCCCTCAGCTCCCGAGTGCTCATTTCCAGCTGCTTTGGTACAAAATACTCATAAATCACAGTCACAGAAAAGCTTACTCGGAACAATTTTCCCCTAACCACTAGCAAATAGGAGTTCCATGAGCCCTCAAAGAATAGAAACTGACCACCAAAATACTTTTTTGAAGCAATCAATCATGTAAATTCTTATCTGTACAAAGTCTGAACTGTTAAAAAAAAAAAAAAAAAA
>VYZM01002092.1:34045-48041 GCA_013398915.1 Dromas ardeola | reverse complement strand
AAAAAAAAAAAAAGGAAAACCACAGCAAGCGCTTGGTTTCATAGCTTCTTGCAGCAGCGAGTTCCACAGCTGAGCTCTGCAAGTGATTTCCTTTCATCAGCTTCAACTATAAACTCTCCTAATTCAGTCTGTGCCCTCTTCTGCAGCGTTACGCACCTCTACAGTGATGGGTACAACAGGACTCTCACCCAACTCACTATGGACCCAGAGGACCAAGACTAAGAAAGCCACCAGAAGAAGAACTGCCACCTTACCTTCTCTAAGCTGTCTGACACCCCGCCACATGCTCCTCTCTGATCTAGGCAGCGTTCATCTTTTCAGTCCTTGCGACCATCAGGGTTGGCAGAGAAGTAGAAATACTTCTGGTATTGTGGTAGAGTCTCCGTCTCTGGAGACATTCCAAACCCGCCTGGACGCGTTCCTGTGTAACCTGCTGGGGGTGACCGTGCTCTGGCAGGGGGTTGGACGAGATGATCTCCAGAGGCCCCTTCCAACCCTATGATTCTGTGATTCTGTGAATACAAGGATCCTACTTGCCAAGGGATAATTTCAGCATAAATTTGCATTTCTGCTGTTATCTCATCCTTCCTGATGGACATCCTGGTTCTCCAGTACACTCCTTTTGTGGAGTAGCCCTCCCTCTCTTTTATCCAACGTCCTCTCTAACATCTACGTTCTGTTTTCGTTCCAGTCATTTCCTAAATTTGTGCCGAGTTTCTTTTTTTTCTTTTAATTGCTCTCAATATGTCACTCTGTATTACTCAACAGCAGATTTATTTAAACGTGTCAATGCTGTTGCTTAGCAGATCTGACTGTGCTTTACAATTTAAGCCTGCTTCGGAATCACGTGCTCCCCTTCCCAGTGCTCCCCAGCAAGTCTGGACCATCAGGAAGCTGGAGGAAAATAAAAATAAGTCCGACTCTAAAGGCAGTCCACTGGCCTGCCTAGGCAAGCTTTACTAGAGATCCTCAAAAAACCCAAAAACACCACCAAAAACCACCACAGAAGAGGAATTGTGCCAAAAAGCCCACCTCATTTGTCTTATGAGTCAGGAAGCAGTATCAGGTGCTATTTGTCTCCCATTTTCTACCTTGTACCCATGAGCTTCAATAGGAGCCCATCAAGTAAATGATCATCAAGAGCTTTGAAAAGAGTCCGAATATGGAGCTAATACGAGCTTTCCCCAAGCAGCAAGCTAATTTTAGGTAATGGCCTTCCACCGCTCTATAAAAGGCCTGGAACACCCAGGTGAGAGCGTGTTCTGACCTTTGAAATCAGACTTGGGTCTTTACTGAGAAAGAGAGAAGATAATGTGCAACTAAATCACATACACAATGTTTTCTGCCTGGGCTTTTCAAACTCTCCAACCAGCAATGGTGGAGGTTTAGTCATTTCCCCCACGGACTCCAACTCGCACATTCACAGCCGAGTAACCGGAGTGGCTAATGGCTCCGCGCAGCCTCGGCAAGCTCTGCGCACAAATCCAGCGAGAGGCAGAAGCTGTCCCAAAACGCTTATGAAAAAGACTAAGCAAAACCCAGAAAATGTCATCCTTCTGCAATCCACTGAAGCAGAATAAACCCAAACGAATTGCCCAAGAGCACACCAAAACCTGCTGCGCAGCCACTAACAGACGCCAAGTCTTCGGCATATTCATCCAGAGCTCGAACCATGACATTGTCTCCCTGGGCTTGTCTCCGCTCGAGGTGTACTTTACACGTTGCCCCTAAGACGACTCTTCTGCCCCAAAACCTCCAGCTCAATCATCACCCTGCATCCCTCCCCGCCAGGCTGGCTTAGGGGGAATTAACTCCCATAAACTGACACTGTCAAGACAGTCTCCCGCAGCTGCTGATTCCAGATTCGGACAGCAAATCACACCCAAGAAACCAGGTTCACAACCCCGGGAACTGATACCACAACCTGAGACAGCCCAACCGAAGACAGAACTTGCAGCAGGACCTGCCAGAACGGCTGCCGATGGGTTTCCCAAAATAACCCAGTTCCCTTTCTGCAGTGCCCGATGTCCGTTTACTTACAGCCACCTAAAAATAGCTCTTCCCATTTAGATCAATGAAGAGAACTGATAGAAGTGAAAGACGCTCATCACTCCGCACACCCACAAGACTAAAGGAGATAAAATACTTTTGAAATGCAGCGTAGGGAACAATCCTGCGCTGGCCCCGAGAGAGCCAGCTGGATGGGCCTAATGATTCTTCTCCAGCAACAGCTGTGATTGAGTTTATTTCCATTTTGTGTGATTAAAAAGAAAGAGACAGATAAAAGGGAAAACAGAAAGTCCAAGATTTCAAAAGGCACCAAAAATAAAATTGTTTGTATTCACTTGGCACCCTACCTTGACGGCATTTTATACATGGTAGCCAAGCTGTCCTCAGTAACTCAAGAGGAAGACGCAAGTAATTTATAGGCAGGGAAACTGAGGCACGGAAATGTTAAAATACTGACTCAATCATCAACAAAATCAACAGCGGGAGTTGGTTTAAAAGGCAGGCGTTCCTGACGCACCTTCCTATATTCACGCCGTGAGACCCCTCTCTATTTATTCTTCATGAAGCCAACATAATTGTTTCCATTGCCTGGCAAGCGTAAATCGATGCCGAAGAGTTCAGCAGCTCCTCACAAGGAGTTACAGTCCATTTAGCTGATAAAAGTTAACTGGTTTTCAGAGCCTGTTCGCACCTCACAAGGAAAATGCACTTTTTCAAAATTCAAACACCCAAGTTTAGCAGCAGGATGCCTGAAATTAATCCCTTTATTTAAACACTAACAACTTTAAGTGTCTCTAAGCAATTGTAAAGGCTTTATTAGCTAAGGCAATGAAAGCCCGCGAGCAGCCAAGTCAAGACGAAGCCAAGGTTATCTGCAGTAAGTTTCTAAGCACTAACTTTGACAACGCAAACTCGCTCTTGAGAGTATTTGTAACTCAGTGGGAGGAATAAAGAGGACACCAACACAACTGGAAAGGCAGCACTTGCCCTGCCCAGATGCCTGCCCAGAACTTTGTTGCTGGCAGAAGTCTGTAGGCAGGGATGGATAGAACAAACCCACCTGGAAGCCATTCCCACAGCCACGAAAGGCAAAAAGGTGATTTGGGACAGCACGGATGTCCCAAATTGTACCTCACCAATCTGATTGTCTTCTGTAAGCAAACCCTGCTGGAACCCATTCCCATGGCCACGAAGGGCAAAAAGGTGATATGGAATAGCACAGATGTCCCAAATTGTACCTCACCGATCTGATTGTCTTCCGTAAGCAAGTGACTGGCTTGGTAGATGAGCGGACAGCAGTTGATGTTGATCACCTTGACATCAGCAAGGTTTTTTGATGTAGTCTCTTCTGACTGGATATACAGAGGGAAAACAAATGACTGGAACAGGAGCCCAGAAAGGCGGTAGACCCTCCACCCCATCGATGGTCAAACCTCAACAGGACAAAGCCCTGAGCAACTTCATCTGCCTTTGTGGGCAGCTTTACTCCAAGGAGGATGTTGGATTAGAGACCTCCAGAGGTCCCTTCCAACCTGATTCCTTCTATGACTCAAAGAAATGCCAAAGAGAAGGTAGAAGTCTTTCCTGGAGAGATCTGAAATAGGTAAAGCTCTAATGTACAATAAAAATAACTCTTCATAAGCTCTTCACTGAACTGATAACCTCGTGACAGGCGGAAAGTCTCCCAGCACACTGTGCTTCCTTTTCTCTAATGTTTACGTCTTGACAGAGGAATATATCTGTGCAATTAAGACACATCTACCACTTTCGCATTAAAATTCAAGGTGCTTTAGTGGTGTCTTAATACCTGTAGGAGGTGATAAACATTCATGAGAGCAACACTGGGTTGGGCTGATGTTAAAAGACATTTTAAGAGACGTCCTTTTAAAGATTCCTCTGCTCCCATCTCTCTGCTCAACCACTACATCATCGTTTCCCCAAATCCTTTCATGTATCCAACACGCAGAGAGATGAACAAGACATGCGCATCCCAGACTGGTCCCGTCTTTAGTGGAAGGAAAAAAGAATGGATCAGATGCTGCCTTTGAAATCCAGGTGTCACCAGGTTTTGGCTTTTGCTTTTGGGTTTTTTTTTTTTCCTTCTTTCTTAAATGCCTTCTGTTGTTACTGGGAAGTGTAACTCTTGGTTTCACCAAAATCGAAAGCTCCTCTCGGGTTCGTTTTCCTTTCACCTTACTCTAACAGCTGTCTTGCCAAAATCCATAGAAGAAAAAAAACTATAGTTCCTCAGATACACATTTTGAAAGGGTTTCAAGTGCAGAGCAAGAAGCAAGACCGTACTACGGTCTTCTAAGGCACACAGCTGCCTTCCTGACTTTGCTGGTTCTGATCCAGAAGGAAAAAACCAAACAACCAAAACCACAAGTCACTGGTTTTGCTGACCAGGATTACTCAACTTACTGAATATCAGCAACCTTCAAGGACAGGGTATAACACACCGGAGTGGAAAACACAAGTGCTGGATGCAGTTCCCTTAAATGCTCTAAGCTTCTCTGCTGTAACAGCCATTTGAGTGCTGATAAACTCACTTTCAGATTATTTTCATAAAACTGAAGGTCAGCAAATTATTTTTTAATTAAGACTGTCGCATAATTCTCAGCCTGATGCATAACTCAAGCCTACTCCCCCGAACAGCCCAGGAGGCAAGGGGCGTGCTGCCTATTTTGAGGTGTGACGTGCCCCATGGGGTCACCGGGCCCCGATGACAGATTGCTCAGAGCCACTTCTTGCAGCAGAGTATGTTTTGCAGCCTCTCCAAGCCCTGGCTACCCCTGTGCAAACCTTGGCCACGTTTAGTGATAGAGTTGGATTCTGTGCATCCCTCTGCAGTGGACAATTCCTCCTGCTTCACCAGCTCAGAAGTTGCCTCTTGCCCAGGGTGGCTTTGGAGATGAAGAGCGAGCAGTCCCACTGACCGGTTCTCAACAACCCATCCCTGCATCTGAAAGGCTTCTGACTCTCTTCAAAGTCAACACTGATCTTGGCCAAAAAAAAGTCTCTGATACAGGGAGGTCATTCTAATATCAACCAGTGGAGGGCAACCACACACACACACCCCCCACAGCCAGCATCCCACTGCCTGATGGAAAAAAAAAAAAAAAAGCACTTCCCATTTCCAACCATCAGAAGAGTTTAAGTGTTCCATCTTTCCCATTCTGCCTTATTTATGTCCATGCCCCTCCTTATGACACTTAAACAGAATCCACCAAATAGCAGATTATATTCACCTGAAATTAGGCAAAAGAGAACTTAAATTCCTCAGTTTCCCCGCTCAGCTGCAGTTCTCCTCCCCCAAACATGAGCAGGACCGGCCAAGCCACACAAGCAAAGCTCACAGCAGAAATGCAACACTTCCCCCCTTGCATTTTAGCATATAACCACATGGACGACATCTCTGGAAGACTTTCACCACCTTTTTTTTCCAGATATGAGGCCTGAGCTGTAAGGGGCTACCCAAACTATGCAGTAGGAGAAGACGGCAGCTGTGATCTAGCAGGAACAGATCAGCACCCGGCAGATCTTCAGCGAACAAAACTCTTAAACTCTTACCCAGCCAGGCAATACCTGCAGGATACAAAGGAGAAGGCAGGCGAAAGCTCTATGGATCCTACCCCATGCAGGTAAGCCATGGTGCTTCTAACTCACAGAAGTTAGAATGCAGCAGCACATCCCCCCTCCGGACGTCCGCTTCGTTCATACTATCCAGAGACGAAAGGCTAAAGCAAGCTATTATCTTCAGAGGCTTGACAAAACAGCAAGACAAATCAAATAATGCTTTAGCGAGAGGTAATCCAATAGTTTCAGCTGAGCAGTTGTTTGAACAGCGGCAGTGGTTTGGTACAAAGACAGGTTGAACATCAATAATTCTGAAGTCCAACCCAAGTAGATCTTAAGCAAATAGAAACCAAACCACTCCCTTTCCTTCACCCGCCCCTGGCAACCTCAGACCCCCATCCACAGCCCAACCAAGCACGTCCCTGCCCTGGCCAAACCACAGCACGAGCAGAGCCGGCAGCTGAACCCATAACCCCCCCGAGCTTGTCAAGACAAGTCGGTCGCGGTACGTGCCGCTGACCTAAGGAGAATACATCAGTCACAGCTGGTAATTTGGGCACTGGAAGCAAGAAAACTGCTTGTGAACTGGCTATAAATAGCAAAGGGACCGGGGATATTTTCTCCCTGCCTGGCCTCCTTGCGCAAAGCCTTCGGAGCCCTTATCAGCCTGCTCTGATGCTCTCATGAGTCAAAATAAGCAGGAGATGGAGGGGAAAGGGTTTGTTCGGGAGAGCCCAACCACCATAATTTTTATCCCTTGGGGCAGGATATCCTGCAAGTAATGCCATTCCTCAGTTCTTCGCTGGAAAACACAGGGAAAGGCAGGTGTTTGTGGGAAAGGCACTGGGTGACTCAGTTCTTCACCCCCTCCATTCTCCCCATCAACATTGCAACAGCACAACTCCCTGGTGTCACGGGGGTGAGACGCAGGGACTCGCTCGGCATATGAAATGGAAAGTCAACAACCCAATCACTCCTGATTTTTAAGGATACTCATTTCTTCATCATCATTATGTTCTGTTGTAAAAGTCACTTTACGATCTTGGCTAATCTGGGATGCTGTTGCATCATCGCCTGAGAAAGTGTTGTTGATAAACAATTATTACGGGGGGAAAAAAAACCCAAAGAAAGAGGCAAACACAAATCGGTGCTTCTCCTTTGGCCTCCAAAGGATCTTCTGCACTCAAACCTGTTTTGGCCACACCGTACCACAGCATTCTTTTGCTATGTACTGGTAAAACATTGTGGCTTTCCAGCCAGGGGTGGTTTTCAGTATCACTATCACTGGAAAAAGGGGAAAGAGGGGCTCTGAGTTTTTGGTATGGATTGCCACGGCCCCAGGGCTGTGCCAGTACATCTGCCTGTTCTCCGGCCCTGAGTCCAGCTGGTGTAATCCAGCCCCTTTTGTGTTCTTGTACTTTCTCACCTTCCTGAACACAGTACCCACATCCAACCTGCCCTGCAGGTTCAGTTCATAGAATCACAGAAAGGTTTGGGTTAGAAGGGACCTTAAAGATCACCCAGTGCCACCCCCTGCCCTGGGCAGGGACACCTCCCACCAGCCCAGGTTGCTCCAAGCCCCGTCCAACCTGGCCTTGAACCCCTCCAGGGATGGGGCAGCCACAGCTGCTCTGGGCAACCTGGGCCAGGGGCTCACCGCCCTCACAGCAAAGAAGTTCTTCACAATATCTCATCTCAATCTCTCCTCTTTCAGTTTAAAACCGTCCCCCCTCATCCTATCATGCCCTCCCTCATAAAGAGTCCCTCCCCATCTCTCCTATAGGCCCCCTTCAGGTATTGGAAGGCTGCTATAAGGTCTCCTCAGCTGGAGCCTTCTCTTCTCCCGGCTGAACCCCCCCAGCTCTCTCAGCCTGTCCTCACAGCAGAGGGGCTCCAGCCCTCCCCGCATCTTCGTGGCCTCCTCTGGACCCACTCCAACAGGTCCATGTCCTTCTTGTGCTGAGGGCTCCAGAGCTGGACACAGTACTCCAGGTGGGGTCTCACGAGAGCAGAGTAAAGGGGGAGAATCACCTCCCTTGACCTGCTGCCCACGCTTCTTTTGATGTAGTCCAGGATGCGGTTGGCCTTTTGGGTTGCAAGTGCACATTGCCAGCTCATGTTGAGCTTCTCATCCACCAAGTTGTGCCGATTTCTCATCCCGGTTGTGCCGATTTCCGGACCACACCTGGGGATCGTGTGGGTCAATGCTAGATGGCCAGTGCCACCACTGGTGGGTTACACCCTGCGCGAGTGAGCCCCAGTGCCCAGGAGCATCCCCCCTTGCACTCCGGTGACTAGGCTCTCAGCCCTGAGCTGTGTGTCTCGGAGCAGAGCCTGGCCTTGCAGCCCACGGCTGGGGAGGGAGAGGGAATGCTGCTGTTAGCCTAGTTCACAGCATTTAATAACAAATAAAGACCCATGAAACACATGGGAAGGGTTATTACTTCAACATGTATAAAGGAGACATTGAAGTGACAGGGAACTTCACTTCCCACCTTTTGAGGGGATAATACAAACCAGCAGAGCGGAAAGAAATCCAAAACATCATTTATCAAAGCAGCAACAGAATTTTCTGTCAAAGGAGAGATTTCACAACAAGGATGGTTCTGGCATGGGTGGATTCATGGCAAAACAATGAAGCAATGCGAATGATACACGATCGTTTCTTTGCACAGAGCGCCGAAAAGCTTTCAGAAGCTTTATAAAATTAGAGCTGCTTATGTTTAACAGCTAAAATGAAAAGGTGGTGAAGAAGCGCTTCCCCCGTGCAGCTCTCTAGAAGCAGAGCTCATGATTGTACTCAGTGGGAAACACGCTACTCGTCGAGCACTCTCGGCCCCTTCCCTCCCACCGAGCCGCTGGCACAGGGGAAGCTCAGCAATTTGCAGAATTGGGTCCTTGCTTTTGTTCCTCTCGCCTCCCTCCCTCCCCACGTACTCTCCATCCTCCCTTTGACACACACAGATGGAAAGACCGACGATAACACACCAATTAGGTTATTTGAAGCCTTGCTCCTAGCTACTCTAAATGCAGGCACATGAAGCAGCAGGATTCTGCTGGTGACATTTGGACCACAAATGAAGTCCCCAAGAGTAATAAACAATCAGGTAAAGAAATCTGGAAAGAAATTACCCAGCACACCTCATCTTCTTGGCCCCCATGAGATCCATATAAAATGTGTTAATGCATCTGATTATGATCTAAATTATGTACAGCGGCTCCTGCCAAGCACTCTGTGAAGTTTCTTTATTGTTAAGTTGAAAGCTGTTTAAGAATGGTCCAGTCATCATGTTTCAAATTAGATTTGGGAAAAAACATTTTCCTACTTTATTGCTGGCTCAGACCACGGGTCTGCAGGAGAAGGTCGATGTGTGGTTTTCCTCTGCTGAAGAAAGAGCAAAAGTGGTGACAGAACAAAAGAAGAGTCAGTCCATTGCCTGTCCTTCTCGCGTAACCTGAGCTGCATGGAATTACTGTCCACAGGCATGCCAGAAAATTACTACAGTTTCAGCTGGCTTTCTAGATGTGTTTTTTTTCCCAAAGCGGGGTATAAACAGCAAGGTGTTCTCATGCACGTGTTCCACGGAACTCTGAACGAAAGGGTTTCTGAAAAAGAAGAGTTTGATAAGAATGGCTTGCAAAACTTCACATGAGACTTTCCCCATGCTGACCTGTCACTTACTCTGCCAGCAGATCATTTTGTTCCTCGGAGGCAGGTAAGAAAGCTGGTTTTTTTTCTCCCCAGTAGGCTGTACCAACACTGGAGATTTTTTTTTAAAAAAAAAAAAAGATACACACCTCCCAGGTATATATTCAACACCTACAAGTTTGGGAGAGCACCCACAGTTTTACACGGCAGCCCTGACACCCCACTTGTAGATAAAACTCCACCAACCCAACCTGTGTTTTATCTTCTGCTGGCGTCCGACCGAGCCTCCACTGCACTGCTCAGCATCTCCTTTCCGCTGAACTGCTCATTTCCAGAGGTAGAAGCAGAGCCAAGGTCACCGTGCTCAGAAGAGCTGGCATTTTTTAAAGGTGGGTCCCCGTATATTAAAGGTCTTCCATCTATTGCCTCTGCCCTTCCAAATATGCAGCTCTAGCAACAGCCGCATGCATTAGGACTAAGCAGGGCCCTACAGAAGAACTAGCATGTAGTTGGGGGTGCTGGTGGAGAGCCAGCTTAACATGAGCCACCAGTGTGCCCAGGTGGCCAGGAAGGCCAACAGCATCCTGGCTTGTATCAGGAATAGCGTGGCCAGCAGGAGCAGGGAAGTGATCGTGCCTCTGTACTCGGCACTGGTGAGGCCGCACCTCGAGTGCTGTGTTCAGTTCTGGGCCCCTCTGTACAAGAGGGACATTGAAGTGCTGGAGCGCGTCCAGAGGAGAGCTACCAAGCTGGTGAGGGGTCTGGAGACCAAGTCATGTGAGGAGAGGCTGAGGGAACTGGGCATGTTTAATTTGGAGAATCGGAGTCTGAGGGGAGACCTCATTGCCCTCTACAGCTACCTGAGAGGAGTCTGTGGAGAGGTGGGTGTTGGCCTCTTCTGCCAAGTGAGTAATGACAGGACCAGAGGAAATGGTCTGAAGTTGCGGCAGGGGACAGCCTGCCCAGGGAGGTGGTTGCGTCACCATCCCTAGAGGTATTTAAGAAACGTGTAGATATGACACTTCAGGGCATGCTCTAGTGGCAGAGATTGTAGGGGTTTTTTCTGTGTGTGTATGGTTGGACTCGATGATCTCAAAGGTCCTTTCCAACCATGAAGATTCTGTGATTCTATGAAAAGCTTTTACATACTTATTTTGCGCTATACATGCATATACATACATACACATACATCTGTATACGCCAGATACCTGTCTGCAGCTCCGCTCAAGGCGCACGGCTCATCTTTGGTATAGGGCTTAATACTTCATCACTATAGCGTCCAGCATAACAGGCTTTTTAAGGTATCAACCACACCCAAGCCCTCTGGCATGTCAAGACGGTCATTTGAGATGCACAACAACTGTTGGACATATTTGATATTGCTCCATAGGATGACGTTAGAAGTTAAGCATTAGAAATCCACATTTAAAGGCATGCCTCTTGCTCCGCATGTGTGCTAGAGCCCATGTTCCAGCAGCTTCGCTTCCACCTCCAAACACCTCAAGTCAGGCAGCAAGGGAAACAAACCACAGAGACTGAGGCAGATATTAAGCCTGAATGTTGAACTGAGATGTCCTTGGCCAATCTTTTAGCATTCGTTCCTGAAAACATCAACTAGGCAACAAGGCAATTATGCCAGTGACCAAAACTCCTGCCTGCGGTGAAATTCAGCGCAGACATAAAGACCAAACTCCGGAGTTAGCAATGCAAAACTCTGCCTGAGCCCGACCTTGTTATCAGCAGATCTGCAGGAAATTAGGGATCAGAACTACCATTTCTAGCCACCACGGTAATGTAGCGGTTTAAACACCAAAAAATGCTTTAATGTAGGATCACAGGCTGGATCCCAGCCAGCCAACAGCACTGCTTTAAAAGGAAGTATTTATCACTATGAAACACTTACTAAACAAGATGCTAGGTACTTGAAAATAAAGCCTTCGCTAAACAACCAGATTTTAACCTGAAATTTTGCACGTTGGCATTCTCTTCTGCTGCAGGTAAGACCGATTCCCTGACACGGCATGCTTATTTTTTCTCTTTCTTTTTAAGAAAAAAAGAAGAGAATTTTCTCTTTCAGTTTAACTTTGAGGCAAGATGGAAGACCGCAGCCTGGCCTCAAAGACATGAGATCTTTTGAACTCAAAGTCAGCAGGCTCTCACAGGAGCTGAGCTCGAGGGCTGCTCTGGAATAAATCAAAAAGGATTTACTCTTTCACTTGAATAAGGCAGAAAAAAACAACCCCTAGATGTAGAGATATGTAGTTGGGGGTGGGGAAACAGCTAACAGGTTAAAAAAAAAAAAAAAAAGAAAAAGCAACTGAAGAGTGCCATTAGGCTTGATTGACACGATCCCATGAGCTAAACACTATCCTGCATGCTTGGATTTCCTGGAGGAAATCACCAACACAGTTGCTAAGTCTGCTGGAAGCGGTTCAACCCAAGTCTATCGGGAGCAGATGCTCCAAACGTGACACACAAGGACACAGCGCTCCTGGAGAAATCTTTTGACAGCAAGTCAAAACAGGGGCTTGAGCTGGTCATGTGTCATTAGAGATGCAGCTGTGATTTTTTTCACCGATTAGTAGAGTTCAAGGCCAAAAGGGACCTTTGAGAGCACCTAGTCTGCTTTTTGCTGCATCACGGGCCATTACACTTCATCCAAGTTTTCCTAAGAGCAGGAGTTAGATCTGGCAGCCAAATCCTGACTTGAATAACTGTGGCATCTCCCAGTAACAATCCACGTGCTACTTCCACTCAAAAACTCAGGCTGCCAGGGTAGCTTTGCGTAGGATGCAACTGCCTCTTGGTGCCCCAGAAAACGCTGCTCCCTGGCAGAGGAAGAAGCAACTCCATGTTCCATCCACTTTGCTTCACGCTTGACACCTTTGCTCAAGCCCAAATTCATCAGCAGCTTTGACAATACCCTGGAGTTTGCCTGAAGGAGCTCAGCGCAGGGCACAAAATCCCACCCTCTGGCTTCATTCCAGGAGTGAGGGGAAAACTGGAGAAGGAGAAAGGTGCTGCTGGCAGCAATCTCCAGCCTCTGCAGCGAGATCGCCTGCGCTTGCCGGTCAGCCACACCCCCCCGCAATAGCTGTGCATCAGCAGCCCATGCACTAATCCTTACACGGTGAACCTACCTCGATTACAAAGCATTTTTGGGACAAGAATCTGCCCAATGAATGACGCTAAAGAAGAAAAATTTTCAGATGACGCACGCAGTTTCAGAGCCCAACTCCCCCCACTGGGCTGTGTGCAGGGATTTGGATCCCGAGGCACCCGGACACCGAGCCGGCGAGCTCTGACCATCAGGGACATACAACACTTTTAAAATCAGAATTTAAACTGCTGAAGTCAGAATATTGTGAAATGCCGCTTCTTTGCCTGCAGTTCTGCCAACTGAATTCGGCTAAAACTTTCAGCAAATAATAGATGATTAACAAAAAGAGTTGATGGCCAAAAAATATGTAAGGGGCTTGATTAAGACCCCATGGGTGATACCATACTGGTGCTGCCCAGCTTTTACAAGCTTTCCCCATCTCACCGTTACTTTAACTTGATTATGGGGAGAAGGGAGTGTTGCTAGCAGAGTGCAGAGATGTTTCGGTAGACCGTGCTAAAATACAGTGAGGGAAGACGCAATCTAATGCCAGGCATGGAGCAGACTGACACTGCAGGGCTCATTTGTGCTTTACCTTCTGCACCTCGGCTCAGATCTGTCATGCATGACACAGCGACTCCTTCACTGCTTTTCTTCTTTCTCCCAGCGTTGCTCTCAAGGGTTCTTCCCCTGTTTAATATAGAAACACAAACAAAACCACATGTACTTAAGCAACATATTACCCATCGCCTAGAGGCATCGTGCAAGAGAGGCTGCCTATTAGCACATTGGCTAAAAACGCTCCTTCCAGACCTTCTCCAAACAGATGAGAGATTCACAATGTACTCGGTTTTCAGGCTGAAAGCTCCCGTGGGCTCAACAATCTGGGCTGCTGTGGAGTATCAGAGACTGCAGGACACTAGCTGAGGAGACAGGCACATGATTTGGCAAAGGACACCTCCTTGGGTGCTATGATGCCCAGAGCAACGAGGCACATCCTCAGCTCCTGCACGTTCCTCAGCACGGCAGAGACTCACAAAGGGAGTGCGGGGCACCCGTAATAAAAAGCAAACCGGCCAGAATTCCCCAAGCGAAGTTTTGATGACCCGGACTCCCGGTCCTGAGCCGCTTCCATTGCGGGAGGACCAGGAAAATAAATTCTGAGCCTTCCCTACCCAAATTTGATGCTTTGGCTTAGAAGGGCAGAATGCACACTTACAGGGACAGCCAAGTCCCGAAGAAGGACGCGAGAGATGCTCTTGGGTTGTCCCTGCCACTGAGTTGCTGAGTTATCTTCACTCCACCAAACCCTGGCCCATTCATTACCTGAAGCTGGGGACGAGGATACTTGGCTTCGTAAGAGCCAGTAAAACCCACAGCAGCAGAACTGCAGTGGTAAGTGATCAGCATGCTTTACAAACGCTGCTGCTGCTACCTCTCTCTAAACGAGACAACCTGGAGAAGGGATATTTCAAATCCTTTGTGGCTAAACGGGATGAGATGTGGGTCACCCGCTTTGCGCTCCACCAGCTCAAAGCCAGCTTTGCAGGCGTTCTCGGCTCCCTTCACAGAAAACATTTCCACTACAACGCCTAGCAACGGACAGCTCTGAAGTCACACGCATTTGACCATTTCCCACAAAAAAAAAAAAAAACAAAAAC
>VYZM01002092.1:1694-33990 GCA_013398915.1 Dromas ardeola | reverse complement strand
AAAAAAAAATACAAAAACAAACAAACAAACAAACAAAACCCCCCCACACACCTACTTTGTTCTGTAAGTGCCAAGGTCAAAGGGGACCACCGCAAGCCATCCAGTCTGACCTGCTGCATGACACACCGTGAGTTCCACCCACCACTTCCAGCCTCCAGCTCAGTAACTCACTATGATTTTTCATCCAGCTTTTTCCTCAGCTCAAATCCTCTCTCAGGCACGCTTCCGCTACACACAACTGTCTGATCTCAGCAGCTAAACATATAGGAAACTGAAACAAAATAAAATACCTTTTGCTAACGGAAGTCAAAGGCTGCAGGACTGTTGTTCAGCGGGCGATGCCTTTGCTCTAGGTGGCATTTCTTTTTGTTTCAGAACAAAAAGCACTGCACGTCACGGCCATCCACACGCCTTCACCCTCCTACACAGCCTTTTGGACAGCCACAGTTTTGGCGGCCAGTACAAACGGAGTGTCCCAAGCCTCCCTCTTCCCACCCCTGCTCTTAACTAATGCGTTCCATACTCGCAGCCTTTCACGGAGACCCCGCTCTGCCGCCGATCCCAGCAAGGAGATGGAGCTGGTCCTCAGGGGCCACGCTGGGCTCTGGTGACTAGACTGGCAGCTGCTTATAAAGGCTGCCTCCATCCTTTTCACTTCGGCTAACAAAATGCTTCCTAAGTGCCTACATCTCTGGGCTACGAAGAAGGAAAATGTATCATGAACATAGTTCTTCTTTCTCTTGGCAGGCTGCAGGACGTGGCACGTTTCCATCTGCACAAGGCTACAAGATGTTTGCAGAGATGAGAACTAACAGCCCCGACCCCTCTGCCCCTCGCTCCTCCCTGGATTGCAGAGCTCTTTCCAGAGAACTCCGGAAATCACGAGGGAAGATGTTACTCAACAGCCACAGCTGAGGATTTCACTTCAACGCGCCCTGCAAAATACGCACTTCGATGCTCACCCACGCTATGCGAACCCAGCGTCTGTACATAACCCTCGCTGGCTCTTTGAGGCCTGGAAATGTTTTATTGCAAGCTTTGAATGCATATAGTTTATAAAATAAAAATCCACATTGGTTAAATTTTGCATTTTTTTTTTTTACAAAGTCACAAAGTCCCCAAAACTCTAGACACTTGAAGCAAAGGATCCAAGAAATCATAGCACCTGGAAATCACAGAATGGTTTGGGTTGGAAGGGACCTTAAAGATCACCCAGTGCCACCCCCTGCCCTGGGCAGGGACACCTCCCACCAGCCCAGGTTGCTCCAAGCCCCGTCCAACCTGGGACACCCAAATTCACATCAGCTAAACAAAACGCTCTCCTGAGAGCTTAGTTTTTTGGTTTTTTTGGTTTTTTTAAAAGTGCAATTCTAATATAAACTCTGAAAAACATTAGGGTGCTCATGGGATAAACATTACCTTATGAGAAAAGCGAAGCCCCTTCTCTAATAAACACTGTATAACTCATATAACATAAAAATTACAGCATATATTAATGACAGTGATCAGAATACAGTATCAACAGCAATAACAGTACACCAGTACAGGCTCACCTCAAAAGAAAGGCAGTTTCTCTCTACTCCCCATCAGAGAAGCAGTGGCAAGTAGCCGTTATGACTTCATTTTATTTTTTATTAGTTTTTACAAGCTAGCTATGCTAAAAGGTTGCACCAGTAATTTAAACTGCAGCTGTCAGCAGAAGTGAAGGACATTGTGGGATACATTTTATTCCAGCTCTTTTATTGCTTGGCTCCTTGGAGTGATTCAAGCAGCTTAAGGATTTTAGAGGTACTGTCACAACAGTAGCTGGCCCTTAGCAAGCTGCCATTTAAAACCAAAACAAAAAACAACCCAAAACCCAGCCTCTGAAGAACTGGCTGGACCATCAGAAGCTGTTTGAGAGTCAACAACTGCTGATCGCTACCAAGTTGTTCCCTCGGGGGGATGTGCACTTTCTGCAATGTTATTCTCACTCGACAGAAGGGGAGGTGGCTCCGTCATACGGCGTAAATGCTGATTTTTGCAGCTTTGCCAAAACACACACACACACATGTGTCGTGACTCTCCCCGCCACCGGTGGGAGCCAGCAACGCTCTGGCACACATCTGCTGCGATATGGCAACGCGGGCGACATGCTGCTTCACGTCCCTCGGGGTACAATCAAGCGTGGTAGCGTGCGATGGGCTCTCTGTGGGATGGAGCACAGTCTGGACGGACTGACAGCACACACTGTAATTAGGCGTTAAAGACAACCTTGTGCTAATTTTCTTCTAAACAAATCTCTCCTTTCCCCTCATCCCTAAGCAGAAAAATTAGCTCTTCCATAACGTGTGCTGTGATTGAAACGCGTCCCACCAAGGTGCTGCTGGCACACACAAGGGACCTGGCAGAAGCAGGCTGGGGTCCTCCAGACCAGGTCCCAGGAGATGGAGACACCAGATATCCCCAGGGTATTTGTTCCGCCGTGCCCGGCGCTGCCCCATCAATCAAGGGCAGGTAATGCCGCTTCCCTGCGGTGCCAGCCCCTGAAGGGGATAAGCAGAGGACTGGAGCGCAACGCGGCTGGCGCAGACCCAACCCAGGAAAGCCTCAAACAGCGCTGGCAAAAGAAGAAATGTTTTGAAGATTCCCGAGACAGCAGGCGTCTGCTTTCTGTCCAAGCACCACCCCAGGGTTCTGCTGGACTCTTCTCTACAGGCGATCAAAAAGCGATTTAATTTGCACCAACTATCCCCTGAACCAGCAGACCAACCCACCCGCATCTCCCTACTAGAGCAAGCAGGTTACGGATGCTGGTCTTCATTTTCATCCAGCTGCTCCGAGCACTGTGGGGCTGGAGGGCACAGAACACGCCACTGCTGAGACACCCGCTGGCTGCTTGCCTGGCAGAGGACTCCCAGATCTAATTATGAAAAGTAACCCGGAAAAAGGGAGGGGGATGTTACTTGGGGGGCAGGTGGGGGGACACAGAACGAACCAGGGCATTCTTGGTCAAAGCAGTGCGTTACTTTGGCCAGCAGACTGAATGCAAATCCTGCTTTCCTGCTGCTCCGTGGGATGCTGAGCTTTTGAGGTCCCTAAGTGGTACCCACACCCCAGCAAGCCATGAAACACATGTGGACCACCCTACCCCAACCCTCTCGGGGTGCTCGCAGCGAGGGGCTGCTCCCAGGCTGACAAACCTCTGCTGGAAGGGTTTGTGCTCTCATCTGCATCACGGCTCCTGATTCAGCAGATGGTAAAACCCAGCTGAACCCAGGTCACTCCGCGCTCGGGGCAGGGGCAGAGGCAGCCTTGCTGCCTGCAGATCTCGGTTACACCACCGAGTTGCGGCAAGAGCCCAACCTACATTGCCCAAGGCATAAGGCAGCAGTACTTGGTGCCTCCAAAGTGCTTCTATTACAAAGGTGAGGTTTCTGCAGGAACCAACGCTCCAAAGGTAATTTCTTTGACCTGCACAGACAGAAGCCTTAAAACAGTATTAACAACCGCAAGTAATTCCTGCACCAATAGCTCAGCAACTCCACTGCTGTCACCTCAGATGAAACCACTAAGCACCATGATCCCCAGCGGAGATGACAGAATCACAGAATGGTTTGGTTGAAAGAGATCCTTAAAGATCATCTAGTCCAAGCCTCTGCCGTGGGCAGGGACAGCTTCAAATAAACCAGGTTGCTCAAAGCCCCTACCAGCCTGGACCGGAATGTTTGCAGGGATGGGGCAGCCACCACCTCTCTGGGCAACGTGGGCTGGGGTTTCACCACCCTCAGCATAAAAAATGTCTTATGTCCAATCTAAACCTACCTGCTTTCAGTTTAAAACCATTGCCCCTTGTCCTGTCACTACAGGCCTTGTTAAAGAGTCCTGTCCATCTTCTTATAAGCCCCCTTTTAAGTACCAAAAGGCCACAGTGAGGTCTCCCCGGAGCCTTCTCTTCTCCAGGCTGAACGCCCCCAGCTCTCTCAGCCTGTCCTCCCAGCAGAGGGGCTCCAGCCCTCCCAGCATCTCCGGGGCCTCCTCTGGCCCCGCTCCAACAGCTCCGTGTCTCTCCTGTGCTGAGGCCCCAGCGCTGGAGGCAGCACTGCAGGGGGGTCTCCCCCGAGCGGAGCAGAGGGGCAGAATCCCCCCCCCGGCCCTGCTGCCCACGCTGCTGGGGATGCAGCCCAGGCTGCGGGGGGGTTCTGGGCTGCCAGCGCACGGTGCCGGCTCATGTCCAGTTTTTCAGCCACCAACACTCCAAGTCCTTCTCTGCAGGGCTGCTCTCCATCCATTCATCCCCCAGCCTGTATTGTTATTTAGGATTGCCCCAACCCAGGCGCAGGACCTTACACTTGGCCTTGTTGAACTTTATGAGGTTCACATGGGCCCACTTGTCAAGCCTGTCAGGGTCCCTCTAGATGGCACCCCCTTCCTCTAATTTATCAGAGGACAGATGATGCTACATGGTAAGTACTGGAGAACAGGTCATTCTCAACTGCCCACTTGCTGTGGGTCCCTCCATGTCCCCCTCAGCACTTGTGGGCACCGTGCTAGGAGAGCTCCACGTTTGCCAGAGCAAGAGCTAAAGACACCCCTGTGTCAGGCAACCATGCCTTAATGTCTGTGACGACAAGCAAAACTTACTTTGCAAAGTATGATCTTTTAAGCAGAGGGATGGCTCTTGTAGCTGGACTTTGAGATTTTTAACTTTGAGAGCTTTTTTTTTTTTAATGTATTGAAAAATAAGTTTTTCAGGTCACCTTTGATGCAAAGAGTCATCTAAAAGGAGGCGGCTGTCAGATGGTCGCTCAGCAAGGAAGTATCTGTTCCCTGGGCACGGACTCAGAACCTTGCGAACCCCCTATCCCACCTGCATATTGCATGTTTCTACTCCAAGCCCCATGGACACTTCTTTGATGTGTTACCGTTTGATGAGCTGGAGCTCCCAAAGGTCTCTCGAGATCAGAGGAACCTGTGGACTATGATGTATTTAGTGGATAAGGCCTGGCCCCCCGTCCTTTGAAACAGAAGTTTGTTGTTGCTGTCTTTTTTGAAGAACATTTAAATAGCATTTTTTCATGTCACTCTTGTCTTTCATCCTCAGTTATTTGGCACAGACGGAGCAGAACGGCGCTCACACTGCAGAGTCAACGCTTACCGACATCTGCCGCTCACCCCACCGTCAACCTTTAACTGTGCACCTCGCTGCTACTGTCCACAGGAGAAAAGCAAATGACAGATGTCTGCTGCAGAGAGCCTCAACGAGCGCGACTGCATGTAAGAATGGCTTCGAAAACTAAAAAAGAAACTTTGCCCTAAGCAACCGCACCAAACCACCGAGCTTAGCACCACGCGCTGGAGATGGAAAGACCTGCGTGATTACAACAAGAGAAATGTTAATAAGGTACCACGTACAACATCTTTGGGATGCAGGGTTGGAGGAAGGCAGAGTAGGGCAGGAGGGCAGCGATGGAGAGATGCCCAGGAGGACTCCTCTGCTTTCCGGGGAATCCAGCCCTGCTCGTAAACACATGGTCTCCTCCTGGCCTCTCCAGCTCGCTGCTCCAACATAAACAAATAAGATCTACATCCTCTTGGAAATTAAAAACAGCATCTCGGATACGTACACAGAGGAGCTCTCCTCCTCCCCAGCAGGAAAGGGGGATGAAGAATTTGCAGCCCCAGGCGGCCTGGAGCAATCCACATTAGTGGGGGCTGGGGAAGGCCAAGAGTGAAATGCACAGCACTAAACGGCATCTTGGGATATTTAACTATCTCAGTTTTCTTTTCTGACCTCCTCTCTTCACTCTCCAGATAAATTTGCCCATTTTCTTTTGCTCATCCTCGCAGTGTCCACTGGAAAGCTTTTTCCTTTACCTCTCCGTCATAAAAACGTCACCATCTGCTTTCACCTCACCCTTTCCTGACAGTTATGTCCACTTGCTTCTCTATTTTCTCTTCTTTCAAGGCTATCATCCAGGCTGGCTTTTTTTATTTCCCTCCTCTGCCTGTACCATCATTATTTTTCACATTGTCAGGCATACTATTGCAAATCTAAAGTTTGTTTTCAGTATGGTTATTAAAGCTCATTCTCCTGCACTAAAGTAGACAAATATTGCAACCTAATACAGAAACACACCCGTGGAAATCATTCCACGCACGCAACGCTCTAACCCAACCTGAGCAGAAGGCCACGGCGATCAAGACGTGGGGCAGTGGGAGCCCAGGTCTGCAGCCCCGGTGGGCCATCCATCCCCAGGGAAGGCGCGGGAGGCCGCAATCTGCTCTGCTCTGCACACACGTGCCGGCATCTCTCCCAGGGTCTGCCTCCACCGAAGCTGCTGAGCTGAGCATGGTTGGGACGGAGACATTACGCGAGGTCAAGCAGGGGCATTTCTGGCACCCCCATACCTGCGGTACCAAGTGCCACTAAGGAGATGCTGAAGTCCAGCAGACATTTGGACAACGCAAAACATTAAACAGAGCTCTGATATTTAAGAGCAGAAAGTTTCCCAAGCTAATGCAGGCAACATGTCACATAAAAGTGGCAACATAACCAGCTGGCTCCATTAACTGCACTTGCTCTATAGCATTTGCTGTCTGAATTGTTTATGCCTCGTTTGAGCACAGAGGCTACCCAGCATATTAGTACTCTGGAAAAGAACATGTAAAACAGAGCTAGAAATGAAGGACCGTTTGGGGCTCCTGTTGTTATGCTGGAGTTCCAGTGCAGACTGCACTGGGATAAGGCAGGAGGGGTCTATGGGGGAGAGAAAAGCACAGAAGAAAACCCCAGAGAGCTCCTGTATCGCTTCCACTTTAGCAATCAGAATCATACACGCAGTAAAATTAAAACTTGTTGTGGGAGAGCAGAGAGAAAGTCAAAGATTTTATGATCCCACTGCAAGAAAGGAATTTTAAAACGCTTGTGAAAAATAGGGATAAACTGTTAGTTTCTTTGGCAAACCTGAACAAAACCAGCTGATTTCCCAGAAACAACTGATTTCCCAGAAACAAACTGGGAAATTATTACCGCCCACAAGAGTCAAGTCCCACCCTGCTAGCAAAGGATTAGTTTCTACCTCCTTCTCCTTACCCTTTACCTTCAAAGACTATGCCAGTCTGGGTTCAGACTCGCAATCGAAAGTCAGACAGGTTAGAGATGCCCTAAAAGCTACTGCCTGCCTGCTGAGTCACCGGAAGGGAAAGGGATTTAAGTTAATAATTTACCTTACAGCTGACTAGGAGCTTGCCAACGCGCAGGCAGGGTGCAGCTCCTGCTGCAGACGCTCAGCTGAAAGGTCTGTGTGTCCTCAACCACCTACTCCAGAAGCCACAATTTGTCATGTCCTCTTGCAGGAGACACAACTCTTGACCGTGCACCTTTAGATGACCAAGTGACTATCGAAATCCCAAAGATCCCCTTTAAAAATCCCTAAATTCCCTCAGCAAGCCAAATCGAGCTGATATGATGATGCACAGAGAGGACTCTGCATAGAGAGAGCAGGGCTTGGCATAAGAAAAGGAGGAACGCACAAGGATGTTCAGCGCAGAAATGAGGGTGGATAAAGAAAACAGGACATTGACTCTGGCACTTACTCCTACCATTTATCAACAAGGAGTAACAAGATAAGAGACAGTATTAGGACTTACTTGGGGGGGAGGGAAATAAACAGAAGGATTTTTTCCTTAGCCAATTCAGAAAAAGCTTTCATAAAGAAGCCACTTTGCACATGCTTCTCAGGCTCAAGACGTTCAGGGATAAAAACCGAACCTCCACATTAAGGTCCTCTGTGGCTGGGTTGTCCCTCTTTACCTGAAGTCATAGCCCACTGCTGGGGATATTACAAATCCTTTCCACATTAAACCAGCTGGGGGCGGGGGGCACAAAGAATTTGCATGGAAGGGGAGGGATGCTCAGCAGGGGCAAATTAGCTGCTTCAAGGAAGTGCAAGAGGCACATTAGTCTGTCTCAGCACGTAAGACCTTCCCTCTTCCACAGGCAGAAAAAACATATAGGAGTAGTAACAATTCCCTTTCAGAAAATTGTCCTAAGGTTCCAGTCCACGGCGGAAAGTCATTCAAAAAGGAAGCGCTCCAAGCAAGAACTTACAGCATTTCACTGTGCGAAACACCCTCTGTGTCATGATAGCATTCAGAGCAAAGACGATGCTACGGGATGTTGCCTTCAAGAAAAGGAATGGAAACCCCCTTTGCCCAATGCCACCGAACTGGTGTCGCTGCACAGAACTGTGCTGGCACAAGATGTTCAGAAACCACCTCCTGAAATGGTCTCAATTTTGCGACAGACTGATAAATACCATAGCTTAGTTTGTGACCATGTGAAGAGCCTCATCATCTTTGTATCTCACCGTTTCCACAGGTAAACTAAACTAGTTGTGTGTCTCCCAGTCAACCCTTTACCTGCTTTTAGTTAAAGTACGACTTCCAAAGACGCATCGAGGTTTGATCCAAAGAGAGAGAGAATCCATCCCTTCCTGGAAATAAGCTCCAGTGACTAACCACAGCCGTGCCTACCTTCTAACGTCACCTTCCAAACAGCCGGTACTTCTCACAGTCCTCTCCGGCAGACTCAGCAGCATCCAGCACCCTCTTCCCAAAAGGCAGTCGTGTTTCAGTCTCCCTCTTGACCCGACAAACTCAGTGGGAGATTTAAAAAGTTGAAGCCTAGATATTTTCTCCCCCCTCCAAATACTGCCCTGCTGCTCCTTCTGCGTGTTTTCTCACTTTTCCCACGTCTATTTTAAAATATGGGTATCAGAGCTAAATAAGCTATTCAACCAGTATTTTCATAAATGCAATTTTTGGAAGTAAAAACATCCTTTGTTCCTATTTCCCAGTTCACATGTCCATAGATGGCATTAAACACTTCTTACTGCACTACGATCCTGGGAATTGATATAGATTTGGCTGCTCAGTACAGCCACGAGTGCCCCGTTTCTCCAGGGCAGAGCCCTCTTCCCCAGGCACGGCCCACGCCGCTCGCGCCTCCACATGCGATTTTGTCGTGGGTCATTTCACATCTGACTTGTGGGACTGCAGTTTACAAGTCAACTGGATTGCTCCAAGTCATTGATCATATTCTCATAATGATTTATTACTCCCATCAGTTTTGTGAAGTCCGCAGATTTTCTCTGTACTTGATGAAAATCACAAGAACACCAAGGATGCAGTTATTCCTACGACCTCCCATGATCACATTCACAGCGCTACAGCTTTATCACAGCCTTTAAATGGCTTTTATTTCCTACACTGATGAAAAAAAGAGGAGAGACATGGGCTTACGCTATCTTCATGACAGCTTTGACGCTGTTTAGTCACACAAAACTGAATTTGTTCAGAGCAGCATTTTACCACGAGCTCACAGAGAACTTGGTCCTACCTGTAAGCACAAGATATTACGCTCAGTTTCTTTTCACTATGAACAACAGAAAAATAGATTAAGCAGGAGAAATCATCCTTAAAAAAGAAATCTGCTTATCTACTATCTATCAAATCAAAATAACTTGAAAAACGGGCAAATCTAAGTATTTGCCCAAGAGTTAAGAGAAATGCATCCTTCAACAACTCTCACTTTTCTCCTCCCATCCAGTACTCCTGCAGGCCTTTGTCACCACAGGAACGATGCTCGGTGCTACCAGCAATGATGTTTGATTCCGTAACTTTAACATGTGCAAAAGCTTTATTAGAAGGTCATTAAAGTCCAGAGGCCCTTCGGGCAACTTTGATTCCACCTACCCCAAGTGTGCATTTTGATGTAGGCTTCATCTTTAAGTCAAGCAGGTTGTTTGCTGGTTTGTTTTGTTACAGAAGAATCTCTCATGCACTTACTAATTCCTGCTGGGCAAATTGAGCAGAGACGAGATGTCTGTTCATCTCAACCATCGCGCAATTAAAACTTTCCTTTATGAGGAAGACAGGCATAAAATACTCTGTAATGCCTCACCACTTTTCTTTTCCCTGCGGGTCACCACCAGCTCCACCAAAAAGAAAAAGAAGGGTTATTATCCTCACTGGCCTCTATGATGCTCCAAGCCAACAGGTCAACGCACCACCTCAAGCTGCACAAGTACAGAGAAGCCACAGGCCTTCAGGTCCCTCTTCTGCAGACTCCAGAGTATGTTGAAGAAAAAGTCACGACGTATCAAAAAGAACTTGTAAAGCCTGATCCAAGATGTCCCTTGGGGGGGTTTCTGCTCCCTTGGGTCTCCATTTCTACAGGGTCACAGGAATTTATTTGTCTGTCTGCTTCCTGCAGGCACCGACTGCCAGCAGGGTAGAGGTGGGCACTGGAGCATCTATGTCCCATGCTCTGCATCTCACTGATGCTCTGCCCAACACTTCAGGGTGTGAAACACTGCCCTTAGCCCACCTCCAGACTAGTTTCTTATAGAAATAAGATTTCATAGAATGGTTCAGGTTAGAAGGGACCTAAAAGATCATCTAATTCCCACCCCCTGCCATGGGCAGGGACACCTCCCACTAGACCAGGCTGCTCAAAGCCCCACCCAGCCTGGTCTTGAACACCTCCAGGGATGGGGCAACATCTGTACAATTGTGTTTTCTGAAGCCATTTCAACCCAACTCTGGCCCAGGATGAAGCTCTTAAGACATTAAGGTTGTCCTTCCATAGGGACACGAGCCTCAGGGGCAGGGATGCACTAGGACCAGCAGCTTCTGCTAATGTGAGGATGCCTCAGACCTCAATATATCCATATCTAGATATATTTTATCGTCTTCTCCAATGTGCAGCTATGCATACATGTATTTTCACATATAGGCACACACAGAGAGGACAGGTCCCACCGGACCCCATTAACCCTCCAAAACTAGATCCAGGGTCTCCAAAAAACACTCACCGCTCTGAGAACGGTATTTCTGAAGAGACTGTTTCCAGCAGTTTCTCCAAAACCACACACTCTGTGGCAACAGCAAGGAGAGGATCCAACTCAAGGGCGGTATTCAGTGATGCTTAAGCAACACAGCTTTTCTCCCTCCTCCTCCAGTTTCCTGCCCCTACTCCCCCACATATTTCCAAATTGGCCCAACTTTGCTGGATTTTTATGGGAACTGCAAAAGAGACATCTGCCAAACATCAAGTCGTTGCTCCCAAGTGCAGGGGCACAGTGACTTGAAATGGTCACCGTGCCTTTAGTATTATTTTTTTAATTGTAAGAAAGTGTGCATTTTCTCAGTCTTGTTCTCCAAAACAGCTGAATGGTTTTCACTAGAGTATTCCCGAAAAGCACATCTCCCAGCAATCAGCTGGAAAGTTCTAGCTGAAATAAAGTTTGACAAAAAAATAAGAAACCGAAAATAGGATTTTCAAACACAGACAGTCTGGCAAACTTTTAATAATGAGTGTCAGCATCAGCCCCAGCTGCACTGGAAAACGAAAGTCTGGTCAAACTGCAGATAAGGTTTTTACACCACCAAACATCAGGCGCCCGAGTTAGCTAACTGGTGTCTTGAGGATCTCTCCGAAGTAGGAGAAAAAGAATGAGAGAGGCAGGTAAGTTCCTCCCAAGGGCAGTTCAGGACACCTTTGCCAGGTGTTTGCTCAGAAATCCCTCCTCTCAGCCACTCACCCGGATCAGCAACGAGCACGGGAGCTGCAAGTCAGGAGTCCTCACCACCCTTCAGAGCCTAAAATCAACCTCCAGCTTCAAAAAAAATCACTTGTGGCAAAATAAGGCATAATAAAAGCACAACTCCTCTATCAGTATAACTCAACCCTGTTCAAAATATAATAATCACACCCTTAAGTTACACGTACTCCAAGTATTTTTGTAAGATCGGTTACAGGGAAATGCCAGCAGGGAGAAGCTGAGGAATGCCACCGTCCGTCTCTCCCAGATAAAAACCTGCATCAATCCCCTCTCGGGGCTCTTTCCCCACCTTTCTCCGCCGTTTTGCTTTGCTGCATTATCCGACTCAGGCTGCATTCTCCTTTGGAAACAGGCTAACACTTTATTCATCCATAAAAGCTGCTCCGCACACCAATGCTGCTTCGCAAACAAAAACATCGATTTTAGCCGTGAAGGTACCGGTTTTACACAGGCATCCTACAAGTGCATTTTAAGCAAAACTCTCTTTAAATGCCCGTCTGTTCACGCATGGGCCACCAGCGGGATTTCTGAGCAGGCAGAAGATGAATGCGCGATGTGATACACGAGTAACATTTCCATAATCAGGATTTCACGTTACTCAAAAGCAATTTGGTGGTGGTTTGGTGGTTGGTTGTTTTTTGTTTTTTTTTTTAAAGTCTCCAACAATCCCTGAAGCAAGTACTGCTTGGGACGAAGGAGAAGGTGGGCAGTTACAACCCTTGCAGGTCAAACACTGCCAGACATCCTTCTGCTTTGCACGATCCCTTGCCCAACTCTGCTTCTCCATATCCAAGCTGCAAAAAATTCCCTATCGCAAAAAAACATCAGATGGCATCATAACCAAGCCCACCAAGAATAATGAGGAATCAGAAGTGAATGAGATCTTTGCAGGATGCCGACACAATCTGACACTGCCGGTCTTTTCAGCTCATTACTTTTGGCAGCACAGGCTCCCCATGAGGTCCCACGAAGCAGGAGTGACTTAATCAAGGGACCTCCCTGGGGGTGAGGGAGACGCACAGGCTCTGTCAGGCTGCTGAATAAGAGCATCAAATCAAAGCCTGGGAAATCAGCGTCGCCCTATGCAAACTTGAGGGTATCACCTGGTAAATCCTTATGACGATAAGTGGTGCCTTACCCCTGCCCCTGTACCACAAACTCAATTGCGCTGAGCAGGGCTGGAGATGCAATGAACGCTAAAAAGCCAAAAATCAGGGAGCTGGTTTCCAGCATTCCACAGAAAACTGATCAACACACTCGGGCAGTGCCACGCTACTGCCGAGTGGGTGAACTCCTGCTGTGCTCTGCTGTTAAACCCTGCAGGTCCCAACGAGATGACAACAAAGTGAAAGGAGCAGAGAGATGATCAGGTCGGAGCACCGTCAGCCCACAGCCAACACCCGATACGTGTCAACTACCCTCCCACAGCAAGGCAGGACTACGCGTGCACGGGTACAGGCACCAGCGATTTTCAAAGTTCTAAGTACATCCTTTCAGTACATCTCATTTTCGAGCAAAAACGGACAGCAACTTTACGGTCACTAAGCTACTTGTGCTGCAAAATCTGCAATGACTTCAAATTCTTTACTATTAACACATTCTCCGTATTAATCTTCCCCAAATGATCCATACTGGAAATTTATGTATGACCCTGTATTAAAACCCACAGTAACTATCTCTCTGAACATGTCACGGAGCTTAAATACATGAAAGTAGAGTGCCTTAAGAGGCTGATGAGAACCATTTTCTAGTACATTGGAAAGGACAAACTGTTTTTATGAGTGTGTGTTTTATAGTCTGTTTTTTCAAATTAAAACTAAAATAGTTCCCAGATGGAAGCTGTATCATTCCGAATTCAACCTAAAGCACACTTTTTAAAATAATTAAAAGAAAAAAAAAAAAAGAAAAAAATCAACAGGCAAAACTTCAGATGATTTGACTCCACGGAAAGGCTGAGAGCATCTTGTGCTGCTCAGAGAGGACTCAGACGCATGCTGAAAAAAGCCTTGATTTTGTTGATCAAAGATTCAAATAATAAGGAAATAGTTTCAAAATGATGGCAGCAAAGTTTGTCCTTAATTCTACAATGTGTGCATCAGACTGTGGAAAATTTCTTTACAAAGCTCCAGGCATCCACACAGGCAGCTGGAGTGGGAAAAGGACTCCCTTGCCTACATTGTGCTTATCCACTGCCTCTAAGTAGCTTTCCTTCTGCAAATCCATTTTTTTTTTTTTAAGTATCCCATATAGTTATAACATGGCTCTAATACTCTTTCCAACTCCCAGCACCTTAACAAGAAGCAACCTCTAGAGCTTGAATTTAGCTTTTAATTTGCATAAGCAATGTCTAACGCGGACAATAGCCCAGCTCATCTCTTATTCTGGTGCTGGAGAGGCGACGCAGAGCTGGGCATTTTTGCCAAGCAAACTAATACTTGCAAAAGCAGAGAACAGGAGAAGACAGAGGAGATGAAAGTAGGATCCTTGAAGTTGTACTTCTGCCGGCACGTGAGGGTAGAACTGCAACCAGCACCTAGCTTTATTTGCATCGTCCAGGTATTGCAGAGACCGCTCATATTTATAATTGGGAAGGACAAACGTAGGAGCGTTTGATCTACAGGACCACAGGGATGGAAAGTGCGGGTCACTTGGCAGTTTCCAGGTCTGGAGGTCCCTGGCTGCTACAGGGTAGGAGGGAATAGGAGGGAAATCTATATTATAAACGCCTGCTCTTCCACTCTCCCTAAGCATTCACTGCTGCATGCACGCAGGAGGCTGCTCTAAACAGACATTTGGCCCAACAAAGTGGTACAGGTCTTTTCTTTCAAATGAAGCTCTGGACAGGCTGCTGTGCACTCGTCAAATAAATCAGGCTTCAAGGAGAAAAATCATTACCATGGTAGATACAATGCGCGGAGGGAATAACTCTTGTGCCTTATACACAGTGCGAGGTTTGGTTTTACTCCAGTCCAGCCAGGGTGGCCACACAACTCTCCCGAACACCTCCTGGGTGTCTTGCCCGAACCCTCGGCAAGAAGCCGTGCCCATCCACTGAACTCTACAGCAGCCCAGCACTCCTCAGGATCTGCCAGAGCAAGTTCCCTAGGGATCACCAGGGAATGGAGCAGAAATAAATCACAGAACCATAGAATGGTTTGGGTTGGAAGGGACCTTAAAGCCCACCCAGTTCCAACCCCCTGCCATAAGCAGGGACACCTCCCACCAGCCCAGGTTGCTCCAAGCCCCGTCCAACCTGGCCTTGAACCCCTCCAGGGATGGGGCAGCCACAGCTTCTCTGGGCAACCTGGGCCAGGGGCTCACCGCCCTCACAGCAAAGAAGTTCTTCCTCAGATCCAATCTAAATGCCCCCTCTTCCAGTTTAAAACCATCACCCCTCGTCCCACGGCTCCCCTCCCTGACCCAGAGTCCCTCCCCAGCTTTCCTGGAGCCCCTTGAGGGCCTGGCAGGGGCTGGAAGGTCTCCCCGGAGCCTTCTCTTCTCCAGGCTGAACCCCCCCAGCTCTCTCAGCCTGTCCTCCCAGCAGAGGGGTTCCAGCCCTCCCAGCATCTCCGGGGCCTCCTCTGGCCCCACTCCAACAGGTCCATGTCCTTCCTGTGCTGGAGGACATGTGCTTCCAAAGAAATGCTTGGAAGAAACTGAAAGCAGACCCTCATTTCCTCCCCTTTACACAGAAACTTCTCATTTCCTCCCCAAGCACCTCATCTCCTACCTGTTAATACTGTCCTTACTCCAATTTCTGGCTCCTACCCCAACCCTCTTACTTTCCTCACCCATTATCCAGCAGCCCTCCCTTCTTTTTGATGTCCTCCCACCAACACCAAGTTCCAGCCTCCATTACAATTTCTGCTGGGCACGGAGGTCCTGTTACAGCAGATTACCAAAAGCCTGTGCTTTGCAGTTTAGAGAGGATCAAGTTATGCCACAGCTCCTCCAAGTTCACGACGCTGTCAGTAACCGTTAAGAAAGCTTTCACTCTGTCTGATGAAGGATAAAACCGTTTTGGCCAGACTGGAGAGGTGGGAGGCAAGAGAATAGCTTTGGTTGTAAGAGGATCTCATAACTGGGTAGAAATTGTGCCGTCAACAGAAGCAAGACACACCAAGCTGGCAGAAGTTATCCCTTCTCCAAACAATTTTAGGCAGCACAGTCAGGAGTGGAAACACCAGCTTACTCCACACTTGTTCCCTCCTAAAATTAATTTTCCAGCCGTACATCCATAGTTCATCTTCCTAGTGGCTGTATCTTCCCTGTACTCGCAGTTCTTATTCTAAAAAGATTGGAAAAAAAAAAAAAAAAGCCTCTTTCAAGCAGAGAAAATCTGCAATATTAATCCCAGGGCCGTTAGCCCAACCAAGTGGGCAATCAGAAACCCCTCAATGGCCACAGGCTTTGCAGCAGACCCCTGCGGGTGCTTCCCTCCCTGCACTGCGCTCTGGCCGCTCTTGCCCTGGTTAGGGGTAAGCATTCTTTCTCCCAAAGCATTTTGAGATCTCAGCAGGAGCAGTCCTGCTGGAGAGGCCCCATCTCAGTCGGAGCAGGGAGCTCTCCCTGGAGACGGGATTAAACACAGACATCTTCAAGCAGGGATCTCATCCCTCTCCATGTCACCGAACCCACCCTTGGCTAAAAGAAGCATCGAACGGGCTCTTTAAACACCAACCTCACGTGAAGCTCCGCCAGCAACCACAACAGAAAGCGCAGGTTTCCATATTAATTTCTGCTTGCTGAAAACCCTAGGACACAGCAAGACCAGAATAATAATACCAATTACAGACATTTAATGCAGTAATTTCAGAGCCAATTAACATAATGAACCTCCGTCTCTTTCAGATAAGTGATCTCAGAACAATCAAGTTAAAGGTGATCGGGCTGAAGCACATAACAAGAATGCTAAACACCGATTACATGAACCGAACTGGGAAAGATTTCTACACAGTCCTTCCTCAAAAAAACATCCCCCAGCCCCGCTCCGCCTCCACGCATGCACAAAAGGAGGATCTGTGGTATTTTTGATTTCTATTTTGATAGCACACAGAGGGAATAGTACTGGAAGCTTTTTATAAAAAAAAAGCTACTGAGCCAAACCAACCCCTGCAGCAGATGATTTGGAGGCAGAAGGACAATAAGGTGGTCTTGAAGCAAGTGAGGAAAGGAAGAGGCAGCAAGTCCTGGGTGAGAAGCAGCACACTCCTTCTGTATTCAGTCGCATGACAGAGAATCATCTGTACGAGGAACAGAACTGTCTCTCTCGTGGGAAATACCCGGAGCCATGAGTGCTGTTTGCCCCATGCTGCGCCCTCAGCAAAAGGCAGCCAAAGAGACTATGAAGGATCCACCTTTAACACACATTTGTGACACTTCAAATCAACATTCTGGGGGAAAAAAAAGTCACACTAACATTTAGGACCCTAAGTGGTGGGGAAAGAGGTTATTTATGACTTCCCCTGGACATAAATTTCTCTGCCAAATCAGTTACAAGAACATTCATGCTTTGTGGGGTGAACATAAGAATGCACCATGGATGTGGGACAAAAGACCACCGCACTGATCAGGCCGGTGGGTGCCGGAGTGGTCCGAGTCTGTCTGTCCAACACAGCCTTAATTTTTTTAGCCAGACACGCAGCTCACAAGAGCCACAACAGCCCGGTCCAAGCCTGTTGTGCCATGGGAAGGGACTTCAGGGCAGCAAAGCTCAGACCGCCAGCGTGAGAACAGGCTGATAAGGCCGCACCGCAGCTAATGAGGATTTCCTGCTTTTGAAGCTGCAGGATCAGTTTAATATCTTTTTTTTCTTTTCTTAGAAATGAACTGAAAGTCTCAGTACAGTTAGTGTGAATGGCATGAGAAAGACTTAAGAACAAATAGGGAAAAAGAAGAATGAAATTAGGGCACGCAGCCTCTGCTTACAATCTGAACCTGTCTCCGTGTCCACCATTCCTCATCCAGGACACTTCCCTCCTGTGCTTCCAGCTCCACCACAATCCTTCCTCCATTTCTCATCCAGTTTCTCCAGATTTGGTCCTCTCCTTCCCATCAGAGAAGTGCTCCGGGAGGCTCCAGCAGCTACACTAGGACTTCCTCCTCTACTTCTTTATGTAGAGTCACCCCAAAATGCTCATCCTTGCTGCCCCAACTCTCCACCCACGTCTCTTGTGTTCCCAGCCCCAAATTGAATGCCTCGGAGGTTTCTTTCACCCCAGATGCCCCATATACCACCTGGCAGCTGAACCCAACCGCTGTGCTGAAAGCTCGCTATTCCTGACGCTGGCACCGACGCCGAGCCTTTGATATGTGCATGCAAACTCAGGGCGCTACACAAAAAGAGATCCACAACACCCACAAAAATGAAGTAGCCCAAGAAGAACGAGTCAACGGACATCAAAGATGCAAAACGCAAGCTGTGCTTAATCCAGACACTTGGAGGGCACAACCATTTCTCCTCCCAGGCAGAAAGGCTCGATCGCATTTAACAGCCATAAATCTCATAGTTCCTCAAATAATACACACTGTAGAAACACGAAAGATTTCTAGTCTAAGCTCATGAAATGAACAAGGTTGTTTTGTGCACTAAAGCTTTCGTTCCGTCACTTCAAACCCCAGCAAACTCTACCCCACCATTCAGAAGAGGGACGGTATCAAAGATAAGTTTCAATAAGCATCAAATTAACAAATTGATCAAAATAACATGTAGTTTGAGTGCCAGACAAGAAGGTCACACCAGTACCGCCTGTTAGCATCCATGCTGGAATGGGCAAGCAACCCCACGCCTACAGCTAAGCCTTGTGTTATAAACTGTCATCACCTGCAACCTGTTGTATTAAACATAGCAAGCAGGAGCTTTGATGTTTATTTGGTTACAGACTAACAGGGAACCAAGCTAAAACTGTCCCCTCTTCAAGTCAGGAGCTTTCTTGTCATTGCCTCAATGTACAACCAGCAGCACCAACTACCAGAACTTTCAGGTATCGGAAGGCGATCATTAGGCAAATTAAGGCAAGGAAGAGCTAAATGGTTTGCCCAGGGCCACAGAAGGCAGTCAGCGATGGAGAAATGAGTGGTGTTTGGGAGCCTTGTTTACAGCCCTGTTCCCAAAGCCCTGACAGAACCCCCACAAGACCGATTCAGCTGGGAGCTGTCGGGACAAAGTGTTGGCATCTCAAAACCCGCCACAAGGTGAGAAAGCCACGCTGCAGCCAGAACCAACTTTCTCCCCGCTCCCTTCCTCTCCGCCCGCAAAGACAAGAAGAGTTCTGCTGGCTGAGTGATTTGAGGCAAGATGTAGAACTCGACCGAAAACAGAAAGAAAACCAAACAAAAGTCACTTACCCCCTGGTGCTTGGGGCTCAAATTGCCGAAGGGACACTTGCTTGGCTGGGCTGCCCAAGACACGCCGTATGGTACATGCTCTTTTGTGAGCGAGCAAAGCTACAAACAGAAGGAAAAAATAAAAGCCTCTGCGGTGCTGCAGCAGCAGGAGACATTGCCAGGGATCTCACAGCCCGGCTTTGGGAACCCTGCTGCTGTGCAGGGAATGATGAAGCTCACCTGGTCCCACGGCTTCCTTGAGAACGCTCCGCAGGGAGCGGAGCGGGATAAAGCTTACAGGACTAGACTGCCTACAACTCAGGTATCCTGATACTCCAATTACCCTGGAGACAGGAGTAACTAATTAATAGGGAGTCATGGGATTAAAGCAAGCAGCTAGATATTTAGGATTAATTTAATTACTTCAGCCTCAAAAGCATCCCAAAATTACAGCAACAAGAGATTCTCTTTACAGCATCCCCCTAGTACAGCAATACTTATTACCTGTATTCCAACCTCTGCTGCAGCTCTTGATGTCTCCAGCGGTATAGACTTCCTGGGGAGAGGTTTCTGGCAGCCTAGCTGATTTTCAATGTTAGGATGTAATAAAAAAGGAAATTCATGAATTGGCTGCAGCAATTTGAGGGAGATTTGTGGCCATAGCAACATTACTATAATCTATGCTGCAGGGAACAAAAGCTACTTTGATCATCTTGTTCCCTACCCTCTCCACCCCAGCCGTAACACTAGACACCGTCCAGACACTCTCACATCCTGCAAATGCCCTCATGTGCTCTCCCACTCGCTACCCCTGACAAAATCACTAGAAAGGGAACTCAAAGGGACTTTCAAAGATTGTCCAGTGAATCCACCACTGGATACTGCCCAAGCAGTCACACGACAGATCACGCTCCTGAGCTGGTCTCGGAAGGGGGCAATGCCTGGCTCTCCCAATTGCCCACCAAGCACCAGCTGTTCCATGATGCTCCCAGCGAGGCGAGCAAATGACAGCGAGGATTCAGCCAAGGATCCGCTGAGGACACTAATTGTGCTGGTAACAGATAATAAACAACTCACTCTAGGTTTATCGCTGGTGTGTGTCACATGGCTGCTGCCTTCTGTTTCCACTGCTACACTTGCTTACTCTTAAATTAATCTAGAACATTTTTAGGCTTGGATAGTCTCTTGCAATGCACCCATGTCATGCCATGGCGTCCTAACAGGGGGTCCGAGCTCCACTCCGGCCCCCAGGCACTCCTGTAATACAAATAAAAGAATAAATCAAACTTCCGAGAAATTAATCTAACAAGCTGCCTGCCTGCACCCTGCGCTGTTTGCTTCCTATAACGAAGATGCATCTGGAGAGGCCAGTCTGCCCAGCGAACTGAAGGAAGAGATCCGTATTAATGCCCTCATTATATTTAGCTTCACAAATGAGGGGTAGCTGACTCGTGCTTCCTGCCCCCGGACACAACATCTGGGCTCTCCATGATCATTCAAGCTCTTTTCCCACAATGCAGAGCCTGGAATGTGGCAAGGTGGAGCACTGGAGGGGAAGAGGCAGCAAACTTTCCAAATTAGTAGCAAAGAGCAGAGGGCTGCAGTAATTCTACAGCTGGGATAGCTCAGCAGCAGTGATTACAATCTGCCCACTTAATTTGGCCCTACAGTTTCTATTAGAGACACAGTAGGAGGAAATTCTTGTACAGTAGTTAAAGCAAGGTACGGGGTGTCGGGTGACTGGGGTTTTATTCCCAGCTGTGTCTCAGACCTTCCGCGCAACCTCGGGGAATTCACTTCATCCGCTCCGGTTCCCTCGCTTGCAGCATTCCTCAGTAATTCACAAGGGATCTCACGGGTTACAAATAGCAGCTGAGACTAGAAATATAACCAAGGGCAACTTCCTGTTCAGCAGGATGTAAAGCATCTTACAAATTTGCTTGTAATAAGACCGAAAGATGTAACTACACAAAACTGATCGATCTGAGCCCACTTTTATAGGGCCGAAAGGGGACACCCATGCAGAGCCATGCCCGTAGCCCCACAGTAGCAGGGACGTTGTCTGAGGACGTATGTCTTGATGGTCTCAAAAGGTGATCCTGGGAGACAGGAAAAAGCACCTTTCGCTGGTCTGGCTTAATTTACTTCATAGCTCTGACTCTTGAAATAAAACCCGAGTGCAGGAGCGAGACGCCAGGAACACAGAAGAACTCTTAGTGGAGCCCTCCTGGCACCTCAAATTCAATCAGACCCAAACTTTAAACTTAAAAAAAAAAAAAAGAAGGGAAGGTGAATCCCCAGAAGTTAAACACAATAAAAGAATAAAAGGAAAGAGGAAAGGGGTGCTTATTTCTGACACTTCAACCATGTAGCTCTGAAGTTTTGAGGTTCATTTGGAACTGAATGTATTCTCGTACCCAGGATCTTTTGCTGGTTTTCCCTTTGCAGGGGCCAGAGCTAGTTCTTTGTAAAATGCTCAGAGGTCCCCAAAAAGATGGCCAAAACCAATTAGCAGTGCACCTTTCTGTTCAAAACTATTGCACCACCTTGACTGCAAATCATTGAGGCAGTGCATTAACTCCTCAGAGTAGCTTCAACACCAGAAAAGCAATTTGGGGTAAATTGTAAAGAAAAGGTGCACCAGAAGTGGGAACCCCTCATCAGCATCTTCTCCCATCTCTTTTTGCATATCCATACTTAGCTGCAGCACAGTGATCCAATTAATCAGCACGTTTGTGTTACAGGATTCACGGCTCAGACCCTTGGAAGAAAGGGAATGTCACGGCAATGCTTTGTATGGATTTAAATCATCATATGCCAGTTTGAAGGCGAAACACGTACCGCTGAATGAAGCAAGTGGCCAGAAAACAGACCAACAGCTACACTTTGCTTTCAGGGTGAAGTGTCACGAGTACCACTTGCTAGCACTGACCTACTTATCCCTCAAAAAGGGCCGCACAAACAGCCAACAACTCCGTCTCCTGGGCTGCTGCTGCTGTCCTCGGCTCCTACAGCTCCAAAATCTCTCTGGAAAATACACTATAAAGAATAGAGCATGGGTGGGACTTTCTAAGACCGCTCCAGCTTACAGAAAAATAATTGCGATTTTTGCCACTGTGTTCTGCGAGGGTAGATTCAGAGCAAGGCTGCGTTTAGAAAATCCCACCTTGTCCTTCCAACAGCATCTTTTGGCCGATAGCTCCCAAATATTACAACCCCTCTGTAATCTTTGCAGGATGAAAGGGCAGACAGACTTCATTTTTTCAGGATGAAAGCTTTCAAATCTGCAGGAGTGTTTCAAAAATGATCATACACACTCGCCAATCCAAACAAAAACCCACACGCAAGTACACGGGAATGCTAAAGAGAAACAGCCCGTGCAGCAAGCAGCATTACGCAGATCTACAGCCCCAGCTGCAGCAGACTGGGCAACCTGCTGCTGCTCCAGCCAGAGCCGTCACTCGAGGGATACATACGTGGAAGCAAAATAAAGCTCGGGGAAATAGCACAGATGTTGGTGGAGAGCAAAAGAGCCTATGCCCATCCATTTGACAACTCAGGAGCACACTGGATACAAGCAGGGTACCGCGATGAACCTAAATCACTGCAAAGGCTGAGAGGGTTGGAGGTGTTCAGCCTGGAGAAGAGAAGGTTCCAAGGAGACCTTAGAGCCCCTTCCAGCCCCTAAAAGGGCCCCAGAAAAGATGGGGACAGACTTTTTCGCCGCGCCTGTTGCAACAGGACAAGGGGTGATGGCTTTAAACTAAAAGAGGGGAGGTTCAGACTAGATATAAGGAAGAAATTCTTTACTCTGAGAGTGGTGAGACCCTGGCCCAGGTTGCCCAGAGAGGTGGTGGCTGCCCCATCCCTGGAAACATTCCAGGCCAGGTTGGACGGGGCTCTGAGCAACCTGGTCTAGTCGAAGATGTCCCTGCTCATGGCAGGGGGTTGGACTAGATGGCCTTTAAAGGTCCCTTCCCACCCAAACTATTCTATGATAAAGCTTGACACCCCCTTCATGGCACCTTGTGAGGTCTGAAGTTACGGCTGTACTTTGAGTGAAATTTTTCCTTATGGCTTTATTTTGAGTCATGTTCAGAAATTCAGTTTTAAATTAGACTTTGCAAGGCTAAATTATAACTCCATAATAACGAAGAGCCAAGGAGACGCTGATTGATTCGCAGGGCCTTGCAGGACAGCAGTTACATACAAAGCTGAGAGGACCCAGGACTCGACGACTCCTCGGACCTGCCCAGCTAACCACATCACCAGCCTCTTCCTAGGACTCCTAGAAACAGATCCTGCTGCGCAGCACCATGTATAAGCACAAGACTGGCAGCCCAGCAGGGTTCTCTTGTTTCATTTGCAAGCAAAGAACTTCAGAAAACTCTTCAAATAAAAGTTTCCTGAACACCAGCCACCACTTCTGAATCAACGCTCCGGCAGCAGATTCCTCCTCTATCCCAGCTGATGGTGTGATGTCTCTTTGCTTGCCAAACACCTGCTCATCAGAAATGAAGCTTAGCGCTTTATAGCATGAAACAGACTTTGCAAACATATGAACTAACCATGCAAATGAACCATTTGTTCAGGCTTCACGCACAGCAGCCCATTCCTCGGCAGATCTGCCGTTCAAAGCGGCAGCAAGACACAGCCTCGGCGGCTTGTGGGGACTGCTCTGAGCTGGAGCGGCACAACCAGAGAGAGCCCCGAGAGCTTCAGTCAGTCCTGGATTCTTCTAAATACCATCCCCAGTGAGCTCTTCTGATTCATCCCAGAGCCAACAGCAGAGCCACCATTAGGGAATAAGAACACTACAGACAACACACATACGAATAAACATTCAAGAATTGAGAGAGCCTCCATTCCCCCCCAGTCTCTTGAAGTCCTGAGACTTTTATGACATTTGGCATCTAACTGCTTCAATGTGCCAGGAAGATGCGCAACGACAAGCAGCTGCACACCATTAACGCAAAGCATCACTGTCTTCAATTAAAATGCCTCCATTTCGTACGACACAGGGAGCTCTGCGTCTTCCTTTAATTTTGCACCGTACACTTTATACAATGCAAACTTTTCCAAAGCCTCCGCAGAATTTCCCTTGCGTTGAAGAGAAACGTGACCTGGGGAACTTTACATGAGGGAGGCATTTCGGCAGAAGCAATCGTGTTACATATGCCAGGAGCTGGATCAGTGTAGGCTCAAACGCAGAATTCACCTTTGCTCAAACTGGGGTCCAGACTTCAGCCGTTCAAAGAAACTGACTCCCAATGAGTGAGTTTAACCCTTGTGCTTTGTCCTCCACACGACAATTTTTTCTGCTAAAAAATCTCAGCCTCTCCACAGATGATCGCAAGCATCAACTAAAAAGAAAAAGCTGAACACCTGTAGGTCATTCTGGCAGAGAATCATGCACAGGTACTTCACCTCTTGCAAAGCCATTCACACCAGTCCCCTTCCCACACGTATTGGTATGTCAACTCCAAAGGGTGCTGGTGTAAAAGAAGTGCTGCCCATATCACGTATACAGCAGTTTGCTCCTTCAGCTGTAATTTTTTCTGAAGTACGGGTGTAACAAGAAATAGATATACACAAAAGGCAACTCACAGACATTTAGCTGACCTAAATAATGGTAATTTCACTTACCTTTGGAATTTGCAATACTTCAAGCAATCAACACACACTGACGACAGAGGTAAAAGCTGGTGGCTTTAACTTTACCATCTGAGACATCCCTTCCAGTGTGCACATCTCTGATAAGCACCCAGCTGTTGCAAAGAACCACCGCAAGACTGAAAAGTCTCAGATCTCTTTTTGATTTTATTTAGCTTCTAGAAGAAGGTGCTTCCAGACTGCAGAAACCGTGAAGAAGCACTAAAGAGAATAAAACCAAAGTGACTTGCTTTCACTGTGTCAGTCCAGAGAGTCCCGTAGCCTTTAAATGAGAAATCCCATCTGAGAAAGGTGCAGATGAGGGCTGAAAGCACAGCATGTCTCACGGATCTGGATTCATAAGGAGGTAAAATTTTGTTCGGAAAAGGAAAGTGAATATCCAGACTGAAATGGGAATTTCATAGTAACAGTGGACAGACGTAAAATACCCACTTTTACTACATTTAGTAGCCTCAACTGTGTCTGGTTCTCCTAACCCAAGGTGTCTGACACGCCTCAAACACAAATATCAAACAGGTTTCAGTACTTGTCATTGATTTCTCCTAAAAAAACCCCAAAACAAATGAAACAGTTTTTGTAAAGTCTAAAGTTCTAGCTGTGGTCTGAAGAAATAGAGTTACTAAGGTATCATCTAAGACAACCTAATTGCTTTTTAACTTCTTTGCTCACCAAAAGAAAGAAGCCTCATTCTCTCTCCTTCAAAACCTTAAGACCATGTGGGTTTCATTTTTTTAATTATTTAATGGATTAAGAAAAAAAATAGATGTAGTTTGAGAAATATACAGCCCCCTGCCTCCCTCTTTTGGTGCTGATTTCAGCATTGTCCCAGCAGTCATGCTGAGGGAGCCCAGTCCCTTGGATGGTGCAGCGCATGGGTTTCTATCAGCACTGCTTCTCCAGCCACCCTGAACTGCACACACAGCCTTGGGCCAGCTCACGACCAGAACTTGTAGTTAAAACTTTCTGGTGAAACAATTTGGCTTTCCCATGTTTTCATTTCACATTAAGGAGTGGACACATTGGCAGGGGAGGGAATTTGACATGAGGACGGGAATATTTTGCAGGTAAAGACCAATCAGAGAAAGATCCTGTGTTGTGACAGGCAGTAACACCACAAAAACAGAGTTTAAGAACAACCTCCTAACATAGAAAGACAAAGCAACACTTCTACAGTAAAGTCAGACAAGAGAAACAGGGACAATCCTGCCATGGGAAGACCAATTATCACCAGCAAGATTAATGGCATTACTATTGTGCACTACTTCAACGTGAACAGAGATGGCCCCAAGAACGTGGTCCCCAAGCGCCATCCTGGAAGAGATGTCCCTCACCTGGAAGATTCTGGACCCTACACAAGGACATGAAAGAATAAAAAACAAGTGGTTAAATGACAGAGACAAGGACTAAACCCAAGGGCTGTGCCTACAGTAGTAAGTTAAACCACGCCAGAGCTGACCCAAACAGCATCTAGGTAAGGCTCAGGAAACAGCACAGGCTGGGGACCACTTTCAAACGGAGTTGGGACCAGGGTGTCCCAGTTTGGAGGCTGGAAGTTAAACAGCATGATCACATCCAGGCCGTACCAGGCGGGCTCAGGCCAGGGAACAGCACAGGAATGCCCCAGCCTGACCAACAGTCCAAGCCAGCGATGGGCCCCGTCCCCAGAGCTCCACCTTGACAGACTTGGGGGAATTGCTTGGGGATGGATGTGGAGGAGACAATGCGCAGATAAAGATTTCCATGGGGCTAAATCTTCCAAATTAGCATTTTGAGCATCTAATCACTTAATACTGAAACAAAAAGATGAACCGCCTGTAAGAGAGAATATGAAGTTGCTTCCCATCCTCTCTCGTGGGCAGCAACTGCCTTCTATGGGATTAGACAGGGCTGCACTTGCTGCCTGCCACACAGCAGCCTGCGCACCGTTTGATCCTACCATGAAGGGAAGAAAGAGCATTCACTGCAAAGGTCCCTGCCAACAGGCCACCATCGAAGACTAAAACACACTTTATACAATAAAAGATTTGAGGCAATCCCTTTTTTGAGCAGTTCTGGAGACACTTCGAGGTTTCTCTACACTACATATTCCAGTATCACCGTGAGACACCTCAGCTCCAAGGGAACAAGCACGTTTGGTCCTGAGAGATTTGGGCTTCTAGCCGATAATTCCTGTCTTCTAGCCTGGAGAAAACCTGTGGGTCCAAAACCATCCCTGGCTTAAAGAAAAAAAAAAAATTAATGATGCTAATTCTTCTCTTCTTCCCCAAACTGTTCTGAAACCAAGACGTAACACTGAAGCAGCGCTAGGAACCAGCACACTGTCCATCCCTTTATTCACCGTTTTCAGCCTTCCTCTTTCGAAACGTTCATGGTGCAGCATTGGGTCTCCCTGCAGCCACCTGCGCAGAAGGGTTAACAGCCTTCAGGAAGTTCTGCCAACACCACGCTATCCTGCCCTGGAGCAAACTTTGGAAGCACTGAAAAACAGCAGATCCAGAAGATCAAGTCGCTGTAGTTATTTTTAAGGGCTTACAGATAAGTGCAAGTCAAGAGGAGGGAAGAACCCCAAGTTTCTGTGGCTCCTGCAGTCTGGGTCGCACAGACTGACTGGCACCCAGATAGGTGCTTCCTCCAGAGGCTCACAGAGCTCGCTGGGACACGGGCTGGGGGGGCTCTTGCTTTGTGTCCATTCCTGGCAAAAAGGGAACCGGTACGTCAACACTTCCAGCTGTATTTACTAACTAAACAAAATGTATTGAAAGAATATAAACATTTAAAGTTTAAAAAGCGGGTTAACATCAAACTAAATTATCAGGCTAATTAAACCCCATCTACTAAGCCCATTCTTCCCTTACCTAATAACTAAATAATTGTTTCATTAATTTGGTAAGGGAGCAGTATAATTTTAATCCTCATGACAGAAGAGCATTATCACGGTGTCAGTGACAACTGATCGCTGCACACAACAGCCACGCAACTCATACAAGCTTCATGTATTTACTCTCAGATTGAAATCAATGCCGAAACAATAATTCCTGATGCCAATCAAAGCTGTCCATACAAATTATACACACATAAGGTCCCAGCTTATGAAAGAGTCATCACAATCAAACTAGATAATTCGTTACAATTAAAAAGCAGTAACATAATTCAGGTAGAAAGGATGACTACTCAAGATAAAATATACAAGCTCTGACACTAAGAGCACGTCTAGCTGCTGTTATAGAGTGAAGTTGTATTTAATCTGCGGTGCTTGAGAGAAATCGTAGGTCCCTCTCTCCTGCTCACACACTGCTAGAGTTCAGGTGAGCACAAGGGTTCCCCTCCTCGCAGGAGCTGGAGAATGAACAAGATTTTAAAAGTCAATACGTACAAGAAGAACAGCAGCTTGAGAGGCGGAAAACTGCTTAAATTTCATTTCTTCCAAGTACCTGCAAAAGCACCATCTCTCCCTTTCACTCAACGATTTTAACGCTTGTTTTTCTTCTTTATCACCGTTTATTGACTTTACAAGGAAAACCAGCACCAGAGCATTTGCCAGGAAGGATGAAATTATGTGTGTAGATTCAAGAGGTTTAAAGCAGACTTGCCCTGAAATCTGAGAATCAAGTTCTAAGCAAGATTATTCAGCTTTTACTACGTCCACAAGGGAAAAGCATTTTCCATGGGAAAACAGATCCATGAGCTGCCCAAGCTTTCATTTTAGACCATTTTTCTTTTTTGGAGCATCTTTAAAACCTTTACATTTCACAGACGTGTTAATGATTTCATTGTAGATTTCAGAAAAGAAGTATAAACAAAAATTGTAATTTTCTAAAAGTATCGAGGAAGCTTTTCCAATTTATTGCTTTACTGCCCTGGAAAAAAAAAAAACAACATTATTTGCTTTAAAGAAATTTAAAATGGATACTGCTCTGCTAAACTCAAGCCATCTTATTGCCTAGAGAGGCAGATTTCCCTTGATGACGTGGTGGATTTGCTGTGCACGGAGAAAACTCACCACACATGACCACATGGTAAATGATGCAAAAGACCCAGTGCCCAGCCAGCGTGCCCACATCAAAGGCACAGAAACGGGGCATGAATAAAAGCAGGTCAAACCCCTTTGAGAACGGCAAGGATTCCTGGGTCCTAACCCAGCGCTGACTTCGCTACAGGGCTACTCAAAGAAAATTACTCTGTTTTAACTAAAAGGGTATTAATCCAAGCCAATTAGTTCAACCATACTAAACCTCTATTTGCAGGAGTGACCTTCTTTTGAATTAGCTTAATTTGACTCTGGAAGTAAATTAAGACAAACCTTCAGGCAAATTTCATTCTGAGTAAGAACTAAATTTCATAAGCTTCAAACAATCGAAGAACCTGAGAAGCTGAATTCAGATTGGTTTGCATATCCATATGCAGATGAGCCACGAACCTCCCAGCAATTCTTCCAAGCGCCCCGTAGCAGTCTCAGCCCAGCTTTCTGCTCCCAGACTGAAGTGTGATACTGCTCTTCCAGTCCATAATCATCTTTCCACCTCCCAGATGGCTCTACTTCCACAGAGCTGTGAACGCATAGCTGTCTAGGGCTTCGAGATCCTGGGAATGGAAAGCATTATATGATGCTTAAGGCTATTATACTTGTGTGTTCAGTGCTGCAGCCCAAAAGCCAGCTATTAAGAGAAAAGTCGAGATACAAAGCTCTTACAAAAGAGCTCAATAGACAGTTTCTGTTAAAAAAAAAATAAATATGGGAGACTAGGGAGTTTGAAAATATTAAGGAATAACAAATTTGTTTTCCAAGTTCATTTTACCGCGTCGACTCTGTTCAGTGAAAAAGACTGCTTAGAGAGTATGAATTGAATCAATCATACCAGTTTAGGGAAAACACGACACAGCAGTGGGGGGGATAATTCACCCCGCTTCAGAAACGCAGATCTGCTAGGAAAAGGAAAAAGGCCACTGGGGCAGGCAGACAGCACGGAGGTCAAACAGAAGGAATGGATTTCCATCCAACTTTTTAAGTGAGGGATGACTAAATACCAGCTGAAGTTCCTGAGACACGACTCACCCATTAAATCCATTCCAAAAGAAAAGGGCTACAATGAGATAAACTAAACAAGATAGAGAGACGGGGAAAAAAATCACTCCTCCCAAGTGCTGTAATTAAGGCATACGTAAGAAAACAAAATGATGACAAACTTGCTTGTTGATCTCTTCTGCTGCAGGAACAGAAGAGCCCCAGAGCTAAGAACAGCTAAAAGGCAGCTGAGAGAGGAATACGTGTCCATGGCTCCCTGTATTTGAAGAAAGAGGAATTATCTGGCAATGACACACAGGGCTGTGCTTGGAATGACAGAATGACAATTTCAAAGATGTAATTTTGAGCTTTCTTCAGATAATGAAGCTCTACTGGAACATCAAAAAGTCCCCTAAGAGCAGAAGTAGGAGCCCCCTTTCTCAGCAATAAAGCCACAAGATGATGCACGGTGGAGAAGCAGTTTGGTTCCCGGTCCAGGGGTACGGCTCGACAGCTCCCTGGTTGCTCGTCTCGCTCAACTTGTCTGTAGCTGTGAAGATAGTTACACTGCAAAACTGCATGTCATCAGAGCTCAGGGTTACAGAAACAAACTTTGCACATGGAGTTTTTGTATTTTCCTTAATTTCCTCCTCCAAGTCTCTCCTTGAAGCCACTCGCCCTTTATTACCCCACCCAGGGCTGCTGGTCATGAATGACCAAGTTCACAGAAATTGTCTCGGTTGGAAGGGACCTTTCAGATCATCGAGTCCAACCACCAACCTAACACTGACAAAAACCATCACTAACCCATGTCACTAAGCACTACGTTTACCCATCTTCTAAAATACCTGGAGGTATTTAAAAGACGGGTACACGTCTTTTAAATACCTATGATACCTCCAGGTCTCACAGAGGTTGCTGCAAGAGCCACACACATTGCCACAAACGGGGCACGCAGCCAGCCGGTGGGAAAGGGGGTCAGTAGCAGGGAAAAAAACAACCCTTCCAAAAGAGACAGTGAAGCAAAACTGTTTCCAAGTACCAGGCAGCATTTCCTGACATTTCTCATGAAAACATCAAAGCTCTTTAACAAAGAAGGGAAGTAGAATGCCTGTCCTGGCTGGGAGCAGCGTTGGGAATAGCCCTCCTTGCGCCACTTGCAGGGAGGACAGGCAGCCCAGGGGAAATGTGCTGCCAGAAGCTCAGACCTCAGTAGCTGCATAAAAAAAGCAAATAATTATTAGGATGCTCAGATGAGCTCATCTCTTGTTTTAATCAAACTTGTTGGTTAAGTCATCACTCACTCAAAGATTTTCCATTCCCTCTTAAGGCACCAAAGCACAGGGAGGCGGAGGTGGATTGCGTCTCGGCTACTGCCGCCCTCACCCAACAAACACCACAGACTCCAGTAAGGAGTGAAGTGCATGCAGTGTGCTAAGATTTATTATTTTGAAAACCATCAATGACACACTTGGCAGGATTCAGAATTCTCTTCTGGGGAGAAGAAACTTGCTACCTTTTATGTGGGAGTCAGACATCTCTACACCCATAATGAAGTTCACACCGACAAACACGGGCACAAATCTTCATGAAGTCACACAACTCTCCCCACCCTTAAGTGGGAACCAGGGATATTCATTTCAACTTGGAGCATCAAATCCCTCAAGCCAGAAACACCAGGCAGAGAATAACTACATCTTGCTGTGCACTCTGCGATGTACGACTTGGGATTTAAAGCAGGGAAAACAAGTTATCGCACTGCATTTTGTTTTTCTGGCTTTTAAACCCTTGCCAATAATAAAAGAATTTGTCACTAAGAACCAGCTCACTTTCCGATCGAGATGCTCGTGGTGGGACAGACTCCAGCTCGTTCTCCCACAGCGTTGCTTCATCTGAAGGGCAAACAGGAGCAAGGGTTTAAGCGCTAAAGCAAACAGATGTAGGCCTGACACACAGGTTGATGAAAGCGGCCGTACAGAGCTACTCTTGAAGTAATTTCATTGTGGCCTTCATTCCCACAGATAATTATAAGCTCAAACATTTCAAGACTTCGAATAGTATTTTGCACTTTCTTCAAGTTTAAAAAAAAATAAAAATAATTAAATCTTACACTTTTTAAGTCAATGTTAATGAATCCTCACAAGAATAACAGTAATAGCCACAGTTACCTAAGCGACAGACTGGGGGGTGCTCTGGGGTACGCAGTGTTCCCCAAAACCCCTTTTCCCACGTCTGTTCTTCCCTCACAGGCTGCCCATGCTCAGCCCCTTGCAGGCCCAGCCAACCCTGGGTGGAGGCTGGAGAGTTGGGCGGAGAGAAACCTCATGAAATTCAATAAGGGCAAGTGCAGGGTGCTGCACCTGGGGAGGAATAACCCCCTGCACCAGGACAGGTTGGGGGCTGATCTGCTGGAGAGCAGCTCGGTGGAAAGAGACCTGGGAGTCCTGGGGGACAACAGGATGCCCATGAGCCAGCACTGTGCCCTTGTCGCCAAGAAGGCCAATGGCATCCTCGGGGGCATCAAGAAGAGTGTGGCCAGCAGGTGGAGGGAGGTCATCCTCCCCCTCTGCTCTGCCCTGGGGAGGCCACACCTGGAGTACTGTGTCCAGTTCTGGGCTCCCCAGCTCAAGAAGGACAGGGAACTGCTGGAGAGGGTGCAGCATAGGGCTACCAAGATGATGAGGGG
>VYZM01002078.1:136663-154940 GCA_013398915.1 Dromas ardeola | reverse complement strand
TTGTTCATTAAGTCATATATTCTTATATAACTCTTACGTGTTCACCGGAATCCTTCATGAAGATCATCCAAATAATAGTAACAAACCCCACAGTACTCTTCTGGGCAGCTATAGTGCTAAGCTATTGTGTTTCAAAGTATTAAAAAGAGTGTTTAATATTGTTAAAGTGATTTTCATGTTTTAATTCTAAATTTGCTTATAGCTAATCGAAATACATTTGATTATCCAATGTATGAATAGTCCTGGATCATTCCAAATTGCACGTGCGTGAGATCTTTTTTTTTTCTATTTGAAAATGAAAAGCTTGTGTAAAGAGTGGCAGGATAGAAATAACTATCCAACGTGTCCGCAAACTTCAATCCAGAGCAAAAGCGCTATGCTGAATTACAAGCAATTAAAATTACTAGTAATTCTGCAGTATTATTAGTTGAACCCTTTCATAGCATATATATAAACAGCCATCTGAGATGACTTCTGCCAATGTGCTGAATCATTGTTTTTCTAAGATAACCGATAAACATACTGTTAAAAATATAAAAGACGATTCCTACAAACTTTCCATGTTGAATGATGCTTATTTTTTTGTTGGATGTATATCTGATAAAAGGCCCTTTAATAACAGATAATTCACTCCAGTGCTGTGTCAGGAAATGGACTGGGACCAGTTTGACTTGAACCCCAAAGTAATTGCTGCCCTTAAGAAAGGTAACTTAATTTGATGATGTCTAGCCAATAGATCTGTCACCATAGTGTCTTCCTTTACATAATTGCATGTTTGTGGGTGTAAGCCTGTAGATCTACAGTAACATTTTAGAACTGTAATTAAGTATTTCATAAGCAAGTTTTTGGAATAATTAGAAGCGATGGATTTTTCCTGTGCTCCAGTAATGCTTTTCCAAGCAATTTTATACAATTGATACATTCAAAGTAAATGTTGAAAAAATGTTAAAAAGTGCAGGTAAACTTCAAGTAAATGAGTAGTAGAAAGTGGGAAAACGTTTTCTTTTGTGCATAACACTGTAATCTAGCCAAAAGTATTTACAAAAATTCTTCTAATTTCAGCTGACATAAAATCAATAAAAGAGATTTTAAATCTTTCTGGAGCAGACTTGCAAAGATTGATGAAACTATCCAGTGCAGATATACAATGCTTACTGAAAACAGTCTCTCACATGCTGAGGAGAAATAGTGTGCTTACAGGTAATATAGCCAATACCAAAGAACCGTTATGTTTAAATCTTAAAATACTATCACTGGGAGAAAATAAGGTTTCGGTTTGTCATTGACACAGTAATGTGATTCTGAACGTGAAAAGGCAAGTGTTTTAGTTGTAGATTTTTTAGTTGAGTTGTGAAGTGCTGTAGTGAATTATTTAACTAGCCTAAGGACAGCTCCCCGTGCCCTTGAAGGCAGAAGGAAGGGGATGGGTGTCGTTCTTCAGGATCAAGCCTGCTTGAGATGGGACAAAATGATTCTCCAGTGGATTCTCCAATGAAAAACGGGATTGGGGCGGGAAATCCCTCTCCCTTTTGGACTAAGTCTAGTTGAAAAACTTATATATTCTAAACTATATAAACTGAGTTGATATAAACATCTTATTCCGAACCAAGCCTAATAGCTCCAAACCTAATAGCTAATCCTGGACAAATGCTTTGCGGCAGCTCTGTACTCAGAATTTATTTTCTTGTGATTTGCATATATCTTCAGGCCTTGGCCAGGTGCCTGGTACACTGTTTCATAGTCTGCTATAGCTTTCCATTTCAATAATTGCTGTGCTTGAGCCTTGCTGGCCGTATTTTCCCAGGGTGGAGCTTTCCGTAGAGACTCCTTTGAGGCAAAGAAAGGAAAAAACGTTGGAGAGGAGGAAAGGGCTCAGTGTAAACTATCAATTTTTGTACAGGCAATCAGTTAGTAGGCCCTGTGGGGAAAGGGAGGTGGGGAAGACCAACCTGAATTGGAAAAATCCATAATTAGAAAGCATCCCTTGTAGATATAAACCTGATATACAGCCTGTATTTTGTATCATTGTGTTTTAGAAAGATACTAAATGAAGCTCCTTTCTTTTTTCTTCGTTTTTTTTTTTTCTTTTTAATCATTTGAAAACAATCCAAAACCCTGCAGCACTTCAGCTCTACCAAGATAAAGATCATCTCACCTCCCAACACCAGAAGCTAAGTCTCGGATGTTCAGTACTAGATAGCTTGTTAAAAGGTGGCATTCCTTTAGTGGGAATCACAGAACTTGCTGGGGAAAGTTCTGCTGGGAAGACTCAGATTAGTTTACAGCTGTGCCTTTGTGTGCAGTATCCTTACAAATATGGTGGATTAGAGTCAGGTAAGTACTGAAATGTAAATATTGATTAATTTGCCATTTGGGAGATTATACTGTCTTTAAGAACGTCATCAGTGCATTGAAGTAGGTGCATGTATTCAGTGCATGTCTTGCCCTTCTGCAATAGCATTAGCAGTAAGGTAGGTAGTTACTCATGCATCTTTATAGAGAGAAAAGCATGCTGTGTGCATGCCCTGCATCATAACATAATTTAATACAAAATTACTGTTGGCGTCTGTTTACCTGCTTGCTGCTGTGGGTTAAACCAGACACAGTTGCAAACAAGATACGCAAAGCATTGCTGTCATGATTACTTATTGACTCCTCAGGTGACAACCACAGCAAAACAGCTTGTGACGTAATTTTCCACAAACATCTTGGGCATATGGTATATATTCCCTATTTGGGGGTTTAAAATTTCAAAGAATACTCAGTTTGATAACAGTGATTATAGTGATTTACAGAGTAAAATTGATGGAAATAGAATTGAAGAAAGTTAACATTGTTTTGTACCTGGGATTTTCCAGGCATTTTACCTGCCAAAGTACACAGGTTTATTCTTTGATTTGAGTATGGTTTTTTAACTGTCTGTCACATTAGTCTAACTCCTAATTTATTCTTTTTAGTATTCTGTACTCCCTTAGAAAGGGAGGAAACTTGTGTCACTTCTGAGAATTCAGTCTCCTGGTAGTCTGCCTTAGGTGTGTTTTGGCTCTGATCTTGCTCTTCCTTCCATGTAGCACTGGGTTTAATTTGGCAGCTCAGTGGTTTGTTATGGGGAAACTTAATTCTTTCTGGTACTATATCCACCCATGTGGAAAAATCATGGAATGTCCCAATGAAGATCTTGCTTAAAGGGCCGTAATTAGCCTGTGGCTTACATTACTTTGCTTTAAGTTACGTCATTAATCACAGCAGAAGCAAATATATTTTGTTCGATTCCTTCATGTGTTGCTGCTACTGCTGCAAATAGTTGGAATGCAAATACATTTTTTATTCATGCCCCAGCACTTCTCCCGATTTATGTTGAAAGAAAGGAACAAACCAGAAGGGAGTCCAGAAGAAGGTGCCCAACATCCTAATGGCAGTCGTGTTTCTTGTACCAGACCACAGTTTTCCTTGTAGGACTACAAAATGGCAAGTCTTTTCAGTATTTGTGTTTGAAGATGGTTCTGGTTTCTTAGGCACCTGGCACTTGGTACCATGGTGATTGCTTTGTCATGTCTGTGGTCCTCATCTACCCACTCTTAAGTGTTTCATGGAAGGTGGGATAGAACGGCCATCATATCAATGCTCATGTGAGAGAACCACAGGGTTTCAGAAGGGTTGAAAACACAGAACCTTTGAGGATCTTGAAGGTATAGAAGGCAGAAATGTCCTGCTGCTGGAGTTGGAGATCTAAGGGAGTGGAGGAATCCTAATTCCTGCAGTTCTTTACTCTCAGTGTGGTATCTTGCCGTATGTTAGACTGCGTACAGTCATAGCAGCAGATACTGTTTGCATAGCACTTAGAAAATGAAACTTCATTTCTCTGCAGTTTATAAATACAAGTTGTGTTGAGTCTCTTACAAGAAATACGGGAATTAAAAGCTTGTATTATGAGGAGTTTTATTCTTTAAGAAACTTGAGAACAGAAATGCTTAGTAACTATCACAGAAGTGTAACACTACCAATAGAAGATGAATATCAGTGCTAAACGCTGCTTAAGATTTAGAATTATGTTGGGTTGTTTGGGGTTTTTTTTAGGGCTAGAAACTTCCCTTCTGATGATGCTGAAATACATTTTTTGAGACAGTATAGATTTATTGTGTATTTACTTCATTTGACTTAGTGCAAATCTTGTTTATAATGCTAGGAGGCTGGCAGCAAACAAAGAAATTAGGACATCATTTGCCTCAAGGTTATCCTTCTGCCATTCTAAGAATGTCAGTTATGGTCAATTGCATGTTGGCTGAATTTATTTTATGTGCCCATATTCATATTTGCATGTTGGCTGAATTTATTTTATGTGCCCATGTTCATAAGTAATACATGAATATAATGTGACAAATGCATTTCTGTATTAGAATTCTGAATTAGAGAAAAAAGTTTGCTACTGATTCTTGGTAACGTGCTGGTTTGGTGCACAACAGATTACGTCCGTAGGACTCAAAATTCATTTTTCTTTGAGGGTGGGTTTTTTTAGTGGTTTTGGTTTGGTTTTGTTTTGTTTTCTTTTGGTTTTGTGGTGGTTTTTGGTCAACAACCAGTATAGCATTTTTATCAGCCTAACTAACTAGAATTAAAGCACTGGGATTTGATGAAATAGCTGTTTTCTCTTTGTTTTCTTGTGGACCTGTGAGGAAAGATGCTTATAAGATCACTGGGAATGACTGACTGCTTAAGAGTGTCTCTCAGCTTCTTTCTCAAAACTGGTAATTGCCCTGACTCCCCACTTGCTGTTAGTTATTCCTAATAAATTGTAAATCACATGATGCCGTGGGCTTTTCTGTTTGTGTTGTACTTGTCTCCTCTTCTCATTTAGGTTCTGATGATTCACTTGTCTTTAAAGATATATGAAGATTAAGTGGTTTTGCCTCATAATTAACAAAAAATAATTAAAAAAAAAAATAACATGAATAAATGTATTCACTTGAACTTTAAAATTGCTGTCACGATTTTTATGAAGAGGACAGTGTGTACCAGCAATTTTAAATCTAGGTTGCTGGACCAGTGGAGCAGAGGGGACCAGATTTTTGCTTTTCCAGCTGCTCTTTTTTGCCTATGGGTATTAGAGCTGTAGGATTATTTTGTTTGCCTCAATTTACTTATTCATCAGGTATCAATGTGAAACTGGGCCACAACTGCATATATGTTTGTAATACAGTAAGATCGCTTGATCGTTTTATACTCTTCTGCTTTTACCTTGTGTTTGTTCCTATCACTGTTCTTATTACCGTTCTGAAATTATCTGCAAATAACATTTCTTCTTCTCCAGATAAGATAATTTTGAAAAAATGTATTGTTTTCAGGAAGTTTCTCAGGTTTTCTGTTTTGAAATGTCTTCAGTGTTGCAATAACTCTTGATCGAAATACAGTTATCTAATCAGTGGAGCACTGGTGTATCTAGAAATGCAAGTCTGCATTTGAAAAAACAACAACCATGAAGTCTCAAGAAATGACCATTCCATCCTTTTTAAGTAAAGCAAGGAGAGCACGAGGGACATACTGCTTAAAGTGGGTCTGTTTTTTTAGAAAGCGTATCATTTCTCTGTAAGCCAGTATTCATGGTAAAGAGATCCCTGTCTTCCAGGATTGGGCAATGTTGTGCAAAAGGCAATCATCTGTGAATAAGAATGGTAGTTGAGAAGCCCAGAATGTTTTACTTAAGGAACTGTTAAGTTACTATGCTAGCACAAGTTAGCATAGCTTTTGAAAGCATGAAATTCAGAAACCATATGGCCTTAAGGAAGCTGCATATCATGGTGGAGTTTCCTTATTTCTTTGTTTACTTGGGTTTGAATTTGCACCATAATGATTTTCAGTTTTGTGGCTTAAGTGTTGCAAGGCATAATTGGCTTATCTGGGTGAGTATTGGTGCTAGATATACATCATGCCAAATTTGTGATTAGAAATTTTTCTTGACTTACTGTCTCTCTAGAAATCGTGAAACTGAAAATCTGATCAGGAATGCATGAACTGCCCTTAGTAAAGATAGTCGTCACCTGCCTATTTGATACTCAGCTGTCGCTGTCAAGTTGGAGAGTGATATGAAAATTTAGTCCAATTAGGAGAAATTAACCTAGGGGAATAGTCAAGAAAGTTCACCTAGTAAAGGTTCACCTAATCAACTGTTTAATAATTAGCTGTTTAAAAAGCCTTAAGCAGTTAAGTGATATAATTAATAGTTTACTCTGTTTTCCTTGCCTGAGCTTTGTACAAGTTCAGACAGTATTCAACAAGCTGCTGGTGTCACTGTAAACTTAATGCATTCAAGGAACTGTGGACTCATTTTCTCTTTTTTTATTTTCCTTCTTTGCTGATGGCAATTTGTATATGGACTCATTTGTGTCTACAGGTATTCATAGAATCATAGGGTTGGAAGGGACCTCTGGAGATCATCTAGTCCAACCCCCCTGCCAGAGCAGGGTCACCTTAGAGCAGGTTGCACAGGAACACGTCCAGGCGGGTTTTGAATGTCTCCAGAGATGGAGACTCCACCACCTCTCTGGGCAGCCTGTTCCAGTGCTCTGCCACCCTCAAAGTAAAGAAGTTCCTCCTCATGTTGAGATGGAACTTCCCATACTCAAGGACTTCCTATATTCATTGTGTATGACTTCAGTTGTAATTGCCAAAGACAACATTTATGGCTGCAGTTTAAATTTACGAATTCCATCCACCCAAATGCTAGAAAAAATAGTGGGAAAAGTACAGGAAAATATTCATGGTTCAACTTCTTAGTTTTTTATATGTTCAGGAATCGTGATCAGCTCATGACTGCTCTGATCACTGATGCTTTATTGTCGTCCTTATTCACTCTCAAATCGTGTAAACTGCTAACAGTTCCCTCTGTCATAAGTATATACATAATGACATTGGGGAATTGAGAATGGAGACTGAATAGTCTAGCGATAAATGCTATTGGCTGCCAGGGCCAAGGAAAGTAAAAAGGAGCTGAAGTATAATTTAAACCTGTTACTAGGTAGAATGGAAATAGAAATTGTGGAAACATTTCAGTACCTCCTATGGAAGGCCTGGATCATGATGGAGTATTTTTCCATGTGTTAATAATTGAGGAAGGTCTTTAATTCTCACCTGTCAAAGATAACTTTTTTAATTAGTGCGCATGGGTAAATTTATTTTGCTTTACCTGATAGCTGAGTATTTAAAAATATGACTGTGTATTGGAAAAATAATTTAATTTTTAAAAATGTTTCATATATGAAGTAGAATTTATGGTCGGGTTGGGGAGTTAAGCTGAAGATGCATGTTTAGTCCTAAAGAAAATTAGGCTTAGGTTAATCTTTGTCTTATGTAGAAGATTCTCAGCATTCAATACCCTGTGTTACACAGGTGTCCATCAGAAAAATATTTCTATTGATAAAGTAACCATTAATTTTTACTTGATCCAGTCCTGAGATCTTTCAGTTTCTGCTATTGGATATAGTTTCATATTTTTGTCAGTGGAATATATAGAGGATTTGGAAGTTGCATTTGGAAATGGGACTTTCCGCTCTCTGGAGAGCCAGCGTAGGGATGGAAATGCTCAGGATGTCTCGTTGCCAAGCACATCAGCTGCCAAACTCTGTTAGCAGCTTCAGCCACTTTAGTGAGTGGACTTAATCCTTAGATGTAACCCTATAAGCATTAGCTGATAATTCTGGCTAGTTCTGCAATAACAGTAACGATTTTTTTTATATAGAAAATACTGCATGTATTCCCCCCCCCCCAACATATTTGATGTGTATGGTTAATTTTCTCTGTGGTAGAGCATACTTGTTAACTGGAAACCACAGTAAAAATACATAGACATCGCTCACAGTAATGTGATTGAAGTATAATGCTTTTTATCTAATCTGCCATTTTCAGGAAGAGCTAAGTGGGCTGAGATTGGATGGGTTATCCTCTTTAAACTGTTTTACAAATTGTGGCAATAAGTACTCTTCATGTGTAAATTTAAAACCAAGAAACTTGAAAACAGTGAGTGAAATTAGTCAAAATAACTAGTTGTACCGGTTTTGGCTGGGATAGTTAATTTTCTTCATAGTATAGTGCTGTGTTTTGGATTTGTGACCAGGGGAACTGTGCAGTATCGCTGTGTTTGTGGGTTGGCTTGGTTACGATGCCAGTAATCACCCAAGTTAGACAGTCAGGTGTTCCACAGCTGTGCAAAACGAGTGTCACCTAGTGGAGAGTATAAAAATCCAATTATTTCAGCAGGCACCAAAAAAAAAGGACCTGGCAACTACAGGCAAGTCATAGGAGTGGGTTTTTTGTTGTCCGTCATTGATTCAATATGGCTGCAAAAGAAGTAACACAAACTTCCAGGTACATATGTCTAGCTGTTGAGGGCAGCCTGCATTATTTTATTTTTGTGCTGTTGGGAAAACTGCATGTGTAAGAGCCCCGTTGTAATAATAGAGGTGGTTTCCTTGATTCTAGGAGCTGTCTATATTTGTACAGAAGATGCATTCCCAAGTAAACGTTTGCAGCAACTCATAGATCAACAGCATAAGCTGCGTGCAGATGTTCCAGCTGAAATCATACAGAAGATCAAATTTGGAAACAGTATTTTTGTTGAGCATGCGGCAGACCTAGTAAGTAGTAGCACAAATTAAGAATGCATAATTATTACACTATAATCTAGTAACCACAGGGTTTTTTTGGTTTTAGCCTTTCAAAAGGCTAAAAGTGAACCAGGGTCTGTAATGAATACTTCTTAATACTGCAATGAATACTACTTAATCTCTGCAATTTGCTGTTGGAGAACTGTCTATTACAGTATACTATTATGAAATATAATAAAAGATAAATATTAATATTTTTTAGAATTAATCTTGTAGTGGATTTTTGTAAGTCATTACGTTTATTAAAATGTAGTAGACTTATTGTTACTTGTTTTACTGCAGCTCCTAGAGAGATCTCCATTGAGTTTGGAGGCGGGTTATAAATATATATGCAAAAGGTGGTGTGTATCCTGAGTAACACCAGAGTTGTTAAACTGCTATTTAAGCAGATGGGAGGAAAGGATACAAAAAACGATGCCTGGAACAGGTAATGGCACAGCATAACTGCAGCAGTGCAGCTGTCTTGCCCCTCTGCCTGTAAGACATCATTGGAGGGGGAAAGATACAAACTTCAGTACTGTATTCTTGCCTTGTAAAGCCACATTTTTACGCTTTTTCTTAAGTAGCCATGAATATGCTCTTTCTTGGTAGAACGTCAGAAGTTCTCCAAGGCTTGAAAGTCACACTTGTTAAATCATTCCAATTGTTGGGGTTTTTTAGTCGTAGTTTGCACGTGTAAGAAGGTCTTGTACATCAGTGTGCTTGCCACTTACTCACTGTGTGGTCCAGGCAGCAGCTAAGCTACCTTTTTGTATGTCGCTTTCATTTGGAAATATTAATTAAAGTTCTAATTGTAGTTCCTGGAAGCTACAGCGTATGTTACTGTAAAAAGGTGAGAATCACCCTATAGTAGTACGTGCATCTCTCTAAAATACCCTTAAAAGTAAAACACTACACTCACTGATAAGTCCAGCAACTACACAATAGATTATTACAATTCATATATTGCTATGTATAGAGATTCAGTTTGTGTGTGCGTATCCATATATATAGAATGCACGGCTATACAGAGATAGGCAGATTATAGTAACTGAAGTAGTAACCCAAATCACAGTTATGTTCTATATTTTCTTTCACTTCAAAATTTTTTTTTACTTCCTTCATTATGAAGAATCCAGTTGTTCGTGTATTCAGTTGAAAAGAATGAGTCTTGTACAAACAGGACCACATACAAGCACTGAAGTGTTTGAAATGCAATATAGGTTCCTGTAGATAGACCAGTAAGTGAAACAAACAAACAAATCCATTTTGCAGAATGGAAAGCAGTCATATAGTCTTTGGAGTTATTTTTTCCCCTTAGTTAAAAAAACCAACCAAATAAAAAAGCCTTTGATATTATTTGTTTTGTAAAAAGCAGCTCATTTTGTAGAATAGATTTTCCTGTAATTCAGACTTGAGAATTATAATATAGTTTTAACAGCTGTGGAATGCTGGAGGATATTATATGCAATTTTGGATGCATGTAAGCTCTTAGCTGTGAGCCTCTATTTAAATGTAAGGAGTGGCACCAATCAGAAGAACTGCGACTCTCGCATTATTGCTTTTTTTGCCAACATTGAAATTGCTGGGGGCCAGAAGCTGAGAGTGTCACCATGACCTTGTCCTCCTTTCTACTCCGCTGCTGTAGACCACACTGTTCAAGACAAGCTACTGGGCTACAAGGACCTTTCATCTGACTAATAAATACGATTATTCTTACGTGATAGAAGTTGCACCATACAAATTATTTATCAGTTAAACTTCCTGCGATTGAAATATTTGGTGATTTCAAAATATTCAATTAGTAAAACTTGTAATAGGGAGGATATAAGTTGCAGCTACTCATGTTAGACTCTTGATTGATATGAATTTGATGTAGCAACTATATATTTTACTGTTAATATGTCATTAGTGGAACAGCAGTGTAGTCGCTAACTTCCGTTTTGAATGTTTAATGCTAGTCTCGAGTTCTCAGTGTTTCAGTGAGAACCGCTTCTGCAAAATAGGAATGGTTTAGGATTGTGGTATTGCATTCTCGAGACTTTGAAATGTCAGTACATAATTGATTTAAGTCAGAGCTGCAGATAACTGTACATTGTCTCTTTTGTGTTTTCTTCCTAAGGTAAAACCACAAGACATTTGTGAAAAATGGTTACTAGTGAGACTTAAAGATCCACAAACTCACTTTAGAAACTCCATCAGCTTGTGTTTCAGCGATGGTATCTGTAGTTACTATCTTGATTTTACAAATAGAGTTATTTATTTGAACTGTTTTAATGCTGGCTGTTTGTATTTTGTGGTAGGATACCTTTCACAACTGCATTACTAAGAGGATTTCCCTGCTGCTCGCAAGAGGCATGGTGCGGTTGGTGGTCATAGACTCTATTGCTGCTTTGTTTCGATGCGAATTTGGAGTTTCAGATTCTGTTCTGAAGGCTCGGTATTTGCAGACATTTGGCGCACAGCTTCACAGTTTAAGCTCTAGATTCAGGACTCCAATAATGTGCATTAATCAGGTATGACATCAAAATTGCTTCTCGTTTTATCAGGACCATTTAATAAATGGCTGGGGTGTGGCAAATCTGTGTATGCAGATTTCTTGATGTTGTATTTAACACTATCAACTGAGTATTAATGACTGACGGAAATTGAAGTTTCCTTAAACTGGTATATTTTAAACTAGCAAATTTTAACTTCTCAAAGTTTAAGAATATAATTTAAGCTTTTATTGGCTGTTAATGTTCTCAAAGGTTGTCCACTAAAGCTAATGAAAAATAGATACAGCAACTGCACAATGCATCAAACTAAAGTAATAGAGTTCTTTCTTAATGGTATCTTCAAATGTCATTGCCAGCAGGATCGTTCTGGGAACTCTGCATGCACAGTTATAGTCTATATATACAGGAGAAAGTGAAAGACCAGGGACTTCACTGCATTTTTGTGTAGCCCAGCATTTTTGTGTAACTGCTGAGATTACTAAAGCATTAGAATGCACGCAAGCGGACTCGAGCTGAACCAAGGGAAGGCCACAATGACACTAGTCAAAGAGAATACTCTTTTGAGAAAGTTAGACAAGACACTACTAGCATCCTGTAGAAGTGGCATGCCAGTGCTTTTAGTCTAATCACAAATCAAAAGAGCATACGAATGCTGGAGATGAAGCATTCACACTTGGAAAGCAGCCTGAGAAAGGGGTAAGTAAATGTGCAGACAGGCCACTGTTGGGAAACTTCCTTTGTGGAAGGCCCTGCTCTCAAATGAAGAAGTATTCAGCCCTGAGGTTTCCTTCTCACAGCAGAAAACAAGGGGTAGGGAGAAGAGTTGAACTTGAGAAGTCACAAACAAGAAGAATTTTATATCGGGAAGTAAGAGGTTCTAGAAACATCAAGTCAACTGTTATTTGTTTCTGTTCCCTAGGAGGACTTCTGGGACTACAGAACGGGCAGTGTGTAAAACCTTACATTTACTACCATAACTGGAAGGGAGTGTATTGGAATTTGTACATAGCGGTAATTTCAACAGCTTTCAGGCATGCACAGGGGGTTTATTTTCAGTAAGATTCCCATTAAGATTCAGTAGGATTTAAATTTCAGCCTTGAGTTACTCCTAATTTTTTAACCAACTTTTTCTTGCATAATCTTTCCTAGGCTCAGCCAGCTTTTAGGGAATACTGAGATTTCCTGTAATCGCTTTCTGATTTTTGGTATTGGTAGAGACAGTTTGTTCTCCTCAGGAAGCGTGGTTTGGATTTTGATCTTTGTTAAGCAAAGGTTTGCGTATTTCAGCATTTACGCTATGAAGCCAATCAAGGGAGTTGCCTCTTTCCTGGGGGTTTTGAGGACCCATCTAGAAGGTAAAAGAAGATCTGATTTAAGGATAAGACAAGTCTAGATTTATCCAGTCTCTACCTTAGAAAGATTCAGCATGAAAAGAGTGAATTAAGAGAGGTTCTTAGATCTGCCTTCCCATGACGGGAGCCTTAGGTTGGTGCTGGGTCACAACGGTGAGGTCACAGCCTGACATTGCATGACAACAGTCTGACCGCTTGCTAACAAAGGGTCCTTCAAGACTGTATTCTAATGGAAGGGGACTCATTACACCAAGTCAGTAGTTACAGAAATAAACTGTGAATATAATAACACCGAGGAAGAATACAGCTGTAAAATAATCCATTCTGTACATTATATTTAGAGAATTACCTATAACGTAATTTGTTGTACTTTATGGAGAGCTCACGTGGAAGAATTCTGACGTTAAAAGACAACAGAGGGAGTCAAGAGGTGTGGATTGTTCTAGGTTGTAGTCGAAGGCAAACTGCTCCGTTAGGCAGGCCTTCAAAGGGAGTGAAATCACTGTGAGAACAGGTCACCTTTTGGAGATTTGGGCTTCAGTACCTTTTATCTACAGGTACACCATTGGAACAGTGAGGGGAGGGGTGATGGTTTTCTGTTTGCCCTTTTTTTTTTTTTAAACAAATTGAGCACCTACTAGTAGTTAAATGCATATAAGCTGTAGCTGGGTAAATAGTTGTAGCACTGTAAACTAAGATAATACTTCACAACTCCCTTTTTGTAGCCTTGGAAGAATAGAGATTTTTCTAACTTGGCTTAATATGTGATCCAATACCTTGGATTTTCTTTTCACAGAATTACACAATCACAGGGTTGGAAGGGACCTCTGGAGACCATCTAGTCCAACCCCCCTGCCAGAGCAGGGTCACCTTAGAGCAGGTTGCACAGGAACGCGTCCAGGCGGGTTTTGAATGTCTCCAGAGACGGAGACTCCACCACCTCTCTGGGAAGCCTGTGCCAGTGCTCTGCCACCCTCAAAGTAAAGAAGTTCCTCCTCATGTTGAGATGGAACTTTCCTTCCCTTCTGCTTGCTAAAGACAAACGCATAACTACAGGTCAACTTCAAATGTTTTTTCTGCTTTAGGTGACGGATGCAGTGAGCGAGTCGGAAGCTGCTCAGTGCAGCTGTAGGTAAGTCATCTGCAACAGCAATGCAAGGGTGTCAAACACAGCAGCATTTAACTGCTACATTTTTTTATGACTCCAATATAAACTACCGGAGCATATTAAGAGCAGTAGTGCATTTACCCAGCAATGCTGGATTTGCTGCAGATCAGCAATAACTAACGGGCTGTAAAGTGGAAGAAACCATCATCTACGCTTATGTGGTACTCCCTAATCAGCACGTTGTGGGGAAGAGTCTCTGGAGTTAATGGCTGATGCGCTTGCTTACACAAGGGTATTTTTGCATCTCCTCTTGCCTCTGATATAACTGAGTGCATTTGCTGTCTGTTTAGAAAAAGTAAAACAACCAAACCTTACGGGTTGGTTTTTGCTAGTTGCTTAAGAAAAAAAATTAGTATCTTTTGACACCAAAATACTAACATTATGTTTGAATCCTAAAGATAATCTTGATTTATTGTGTTCTCCAAATTCAATAACTGTCAGAAAACAAGGGCAAGGTTCAGTATTTTTTATTTTTTTTACCCTGGTTATCTTGTAATTCTTTTACTGGAGCGGTTGCACTTTTTCCAGGAGGAAAAAAAAAAGGCTTTAAACTTTAGGTCAAAAGTAATACATAGGGGTGTTTATCTACTCAATATTTAGAAATATACCTTTGAATGCCATCCAGGACCAACAGTTACACGCTTCAAATATTTAAACATATAAAAATTTTCCTATTGCTGTTTTCCTGTCACAAGAGGAGACCTGTCAAGATAGAGGCAGGTATTCACCATGGCTGCAGTTGGAAGAATTATATTGTATAAAAGCACCTGTCTTCCTACTGTCACCTTGCTATAGAGAGAACCTAGTGTATAGTTTTGTAAGTATACCCTGTAATCTCTCTCTTTGGAAGAAATGTTTCTATAGATCTTCAATGTATTTTTTTCATAACAAAAATCAAGGTATTTCATATTAAATTAATACACGCAGACATCTGTAACTCTTTCTTTATAGTGCAGTGGATAACAGAGTCTCTCCAGCACTTGGAATAACCTGGGCAAACCAACTGCTAATGAGACTGATGGTCAGCCGAGTATCACAACCGGAACAATCGGCTGGAGTTGCATCACACCACACCGGAAGTGTGAGGACTTTAAGAGTAGTTTTTGCTCCCCATCTCCCTCCATCCTTTTGTTACTATACAGTGAAATTGGAAGGTGTAAAAGGAGTAAAATAAATCCTCTGTAGTAAAGCATCCGGCTCCAAAAATGCATCAAAACTACTTTGCTTAACGTTTTTACTAGAATTACTAGTAAAATGAAATTCTTCCTAGATGAGAGAAATGGATGCGGAAATACATAAACGGTGATAAGACAATACATTAAGCCTTGTCTACATTGTGAAAGAAGGTCTTTTTATACTTGGATATATGTTCATCAGCTTTTCCTCATGAGATAAGTTTTCTGAAGGAGAGTAAATCTGTGGAGAGGTGGAGGCCGCACAACGAAGCGTGATGTGGAAATCCCCGTGGTAGGGGAAATCTGATTTCTAATTGGTTTTTCGATAGCATGCTAATCTAGAAACAGCATTTACTGCAATTGTGTATCTCTGTTTCCAGACCCAAAGGGACTCGAATTCAACCGGTTAATATTGCCTGATAGTGTTTCTGGGCCCCATGCTGCCATTAAGTAGAGCCATTCCTCTATCTGTAGAGCCTCAAAAATACTACAGGGCAGCTTTGTCACACAGCAGCTATCCTATTTTAAAACCACTTGTTAGTAATATTAGGATTTAAAAAAAAAAACACACCAGAAACAGACTTGATTTTTAACATCTTACTGTAAGACTTAAAACTGTACTGCTTTTGTACTATATGGGCATATCTAGCTTCATAGAACTTCTACAAATTTTTTGGAAATGGTTCTTTTCCTGCTTTCCAGTCCTTCCCCTCATAGCAAAAGCCTCTTTAGCCTCTTCCATTTAAAAAAAACCCAACAAACCACATGCCCCCATCCCCGCTTTGTGTTTGCCCATCTCTGAAGCTGTAACCAGGTCGTTTCAGAGCAAGGGCTCTGTTCGTGTTCTTCCCGCTGCTCTGCTCGGCTCCGAGTTTCGCTGGCTCTGGACAGTGTTCTTCATCAGCTTCGGGCGCACTCCCTCGAGAACCTTCTGTCCTTACCGCTAGGCGCTTACCCGCGTTGCGCTTCTGAAGGGCACCTTTAGCTGTTTCCGTCCATCCAGGGATGTTTGCTGTTGTTAAAGCTTTACTTGTTTTTCTTTCCATCTTTGCACTATTCAGCACATCTGGTTTTGTTCTCCTCAGATTGCTGCTGTGAGAGCTGCTTTTTCTGGTCCCTTTTTTGCTGCATTCAATGTGAAAGGAAGCTAGATGAAGTTACTCGGGCACATTTTCCAAAAGCCCTTGACCTTATTTGGCCTATGTCGTGTGACTGCTCGTAGCAGTGTATGATACTCACTTGCATCACGTATTTATTAAGCTTTCAGATTTTCCCCCCTTTTTCTCCTCTTCCTCAGGTTGCCCAAACAAGAAGTCTGCCGGAGTCTTATGTTTTTCTGCGTAGTTACATTGCTCAGTTCTGTCTTCTGGCAAATGAGAACATTTTGTTCTCCGTAGTCTAAACAATAAGGTCTCTCCCCTAAATACAAGTTGATAGGACCGATGATCATTGGTAAGAGGCAAGTCCAGACACCCTTGGGTGTTCTTTGGGTACACTATGTTAGTGAAATAGCCTTCTCAGCCTTTCCCCTGTCCCCGGTAATGCTCTCTAAGGACACAGCAGCCATCTTCTCTCATGGTAGCAGAAAGGAACAGCTTTGTCTAGCTGTGCGCTGGGTCAGCTGGCGCTCTCTGGCAGAAGAATTCTCCGAGGACAATTGAGCATGAGACAAGGAAAAGAGACCCAGGAAGCCAGGGACTGTGTCACTGCCTTAGGGAAGTTCTTGTGGAGAACAGGCCCAGTCACACCTTGGAGCTGAAGGAAGGGAACTCTAAGCAAGCAGAAAGGAGGCAGAGTTGGTTTCAGTGCCTTCCGAGATGCCTTCAGTTATCTAAGGGGACCTTGTGCAAATAGCGTAATAAATTGTCTCTAAATCTTTTCTAAAATGTCTTAATTCTCTGTATTTGAAAATGACCTTTTTTTTTTTTTTAATAAAATGCAAGGATGAAGCTTAGAAGTCTTTGTGTACTCTGTCTAAGGAAAAAGTGAGTTTGCTGTAGCTCAGGGGCATGGCTCCCTCAGTCTCCAAATCCTTATGGCCCGTGCCTCCTTCTAAACAATTTTAATTAAGATAAATGCAGGCCAGGCAACACTCAAGTTACTCTCTTCCATTGCCGGCCTGTTTATCTGGGACAGGAACTTTAGCCAATCTATTGCTCATCCTACTGTACTAATTTGATTTAAAAGAAAATAGAAAAGCCACAGATGGATGTAGCTGATTAACGGGACTCAGTCACTCCCTACCCTGACATTCATTTACAGTTCTCATCAAAGCCCAGGCTCTGGTCCCAGGAGGTTGCCTCACTGCGAGCCGTGTTCAGAACACTCGGATGCACATCTCAAGGCTCAGTTTTGTAGTATTTTGATAGCTTTTTTGCAACCTGACTGCTTGCAGAACTGAGATAGAGGTGTTAAAGAGTTCTGGTTTACTTGGTGAAAAGCACTTTACCAACAAATTTAAATAACATCTTACCTGAGCAAGAGGCATCGCCCATGTTGGTTCTTACTTAACTCTTCAGCTGGAGGCTAAAACCTGAGGCAGAGTATGTTACAGCACGCTTCCTAGCGCATCCTCACACACAAACCCTCAACCGCTAAAATGCGGCTCACCCACCCCCCCCCCACCCCCCCAGCTTACAGTCAACAGTCAGCCACTTGCAGCAGCCGAATCTTCATCTGCAGCTTCTACCCCCTCTTTAGTTACTTACAGCCACAGGCAGAAATCTGGAGCGTTGTTCATCTGACGTTCGTACAGCTTTGGGGGTGCAAACCCTCATGAATTCATGACTGAGCAAAGCATCTGCCCTTTTTGAAGCCTTGTGTCAGAAGTGTTGAAACGTGCCTGGGTTTCAATAAATGCAATTGAAGAACCTTCCCTTTATACAGTTTTATTCATCTTTGGATTTCACAACTGAGATTTGTTTCTATACAGGAACAAGTTGAAGTGAATTTTACACAGCAGATTTACATTCTAGCATGTATTAAGTATATCATCTTTGTCTTGTAAGACCACAGTTAAATATTGTTCTACACTTTGCAAAAAAGAGGTTAAATGACACTTGTGAAACTTTTAAACAGTTTCAAATTAATCTCCAGATCTGCAATATATTTGAAGAGGCCTTTTTCAGGAGAAAGCTCATAGGGGGTTCTGGAAACATTGCTTTGGAAAAGCAGAACTTAATTAATTTGTGCTTGGTAAAGATGAGGAATTTACACAAATGATCTATGAACAAAACACGTAGTAAAACACTCTAAACAATCTCATTACAAGTTTCTTGATGACATCACGGTGAATTACTACTATTTATTTTCAACAAAGTCTTATGGGGTAAGACAAACAGGTGACCTCCGAGTGGGATTTCATCCATAGCCGTGACAAGCAGGAACTACACATGGAGATCAAAACACAACATTTTAAAGCCAATCCTCAAAGGTTTGGTTTTAGTTT
>VYZM01002078.1:122724-136603 GCA_013398915.1 Dromas ardeola | reverse complement strand
AAGGGGGGGGGGGGAAGTTCTCCTCAAAAAGGATACATTGACATTACAAATAGTTTTCTGGTCTCGCTGGTTTTGGGTTTTGTTTTTTTTAAATGAGGTCCTAGAAAACAGAAAACACCATTTCTGACTGCATAGAACTCATCTGGCTTAATTATACTGCAACCTACCACCGCTGCTGTCTCATGCTTCTACTACATAATTTAAAACTAAAGACTCAGTAACTTTCCACGCTCGAACTGGGACTCGAGTATAAATATAGGGAGCCTAAGGACTGACCTGCTTTTAAAAATGACTTCACTGTGCTTCTTGCATGCCGTATGCGATTTTTAGTCTCTCTCTCAACTGTGTGTGCCAGCACAACCGTCAGAGCAGCTGGATGCTGCTTCTGATGGAGCTGGAGCATTAAATGAACTTCCAACTATGGTTCTCTAAATACTTCCCATTTAAAAGCAGCCGTAACTAAAGAACAGGTTTGCAACGTCACAACGAGCACAAACATCATCTCGACAGCTCCGGTCTTTTGACCTCTGTCAGAAGGTGGCACTCTGTTTTGCTTCCTGCTTTGTTGTTCTGGGCTTTTTTTTTTTTTTTTTCTTTTTTAAACAACTGACCTTGACTATTCAGCGCACTGAGACTACTGCGAATGGTTTGGGAGGGAATAATCAAATGTAGATGTTCAAGATTCCCGTCAATGCTAAACTATCGGAAAAAAAACCGCCACAAACCAATGTTTATACCAGTACTTCTGTAAGTCTGTGACAATGTAAAGTTGCTAGAAGGAAACTGTAAACTCCACAGCATCACGTCTTTTAACATTTATTCTCTCAGTCCAGGCTAACATTACCAAAAAAATGCAATTCTCGTAGCAGCTTTCAGACAAAATACATGACCTGCGTAACAAAATCTAAAGTAACTTGAACTCATCAAGTATTGTAAACACACTTTGAACCAAGCACTGCACGCCCCTTTTACTATATATTTACAACAGAACCACACAATTTTCAAGATTACTGGATTCAAACGGTACAATTTAAGCACAAATACTTCCCAAGTTTAAAACCGTATTAATTTACTACCACTCAGGAGGGCATGGGGTGTGTGCTTTTTTTTTTTTTTAAGAAAAGGTACAAACAGTAGGTAACATGTCCAATTGTTTTTCCCTTGTTGAAGTTCCATCACTGCAGTACTGCAAGCACAAACATCACAGCAATAGATCAGTTATTCCTCTAAAAGAGGAGCAAATCATGAAACAGTTGCATTTTACAATAAGATGGTCTAAACTCAAGAACAAATATTGCCAATATTTCTAAAAACTAGTGCAAAACCAGAGAGACAAAGGGCAAGAGGCACCTCTCAGTAACAATTCAATGTACGATTCATCCTACGTGCGACCCGTGCTGGCTGTGTACCCCAGAAGATGTAGCCACTGTTCGTAGGAGAGTCCAGAGGAACTGGTCTAATCTGGAGCCCTTATTAAGTTGTTAATGAAGTTCACCCTTACAGTTCTGGGCACAGACAAACATGCTAAATTAAAACCCAAATAGCACTACCAAGGTTGCGGTTTTCCTAACAAGACGTCTGGCAATTTTGAAGGTCTTTTCTAGCTTTCTGTTCCATCAGAGCCTGTTGATTTAGTTCAGTACTGAAGATATCCAAGAATTATACACTTGGGTATTTCGCTTTTATACTTTATGCAGACTGTTAGCTACAACCGAAACAGAGGAAATTCAGAAAGAAAACCTTTCATAAGAGCCAACTGAGAAGCCAACCTGAAATTTAAATGTATACAAACCAAGTCCCGACAGTGATTAATTCATGATGCAAACATAAGAAGCCTGACCGTAAAATTGGTTTTGTCCTTTACAAGTTTTTCCTCAAACTGCAAACAGCTCATTGGCTCCTAACTGTAAGGACCTGGCTATCATTTATGGATTAGAGGAGTCGTGAAATCTGTTTCTTCTCTGAAAAAAAAAAAAAAAATTCACCTTTTAAATGTAGGAGTTGTTTAATAAACAGTAGCTCAACGATTTAGTCTTCCAGCACACTTGTAAATACTATATAAAGGCTTAAAACATGTAAAAGCACATTACTAGTAACACCACCAACAGTGTGATCCTAAACGAGAAAGTTCCCTCACTACCACCATCACCATACCATGGTCTTGCATTTTAAAACTTAATGTATGCTGTAATTTGGCATGGTTAAATTTTTTATTGCTATTTACACAAGGTGGTTGGTTTTTTGTTTTTTTTGAGAGGCAGCAAAAATAATTTTCCTTCGGAGTTGAAAGACGAATGTAGAAAACACATACTTCAATTTCTTTTAAGTAATTCCTCATTACCAAAATCACTTCTGTGTCTAAATAGTTTTGTGGGTGGTTTTTGGAAGTCAAGACTTTTGTAACGGCCTCCGAGTGAAACACTGAGCCCTGCAGAGCCGCCTGTCACCCGGCCCGCTGAGCCACTCCTGCAGCAGTGGCATCGCCCTGCTGTGAAACAGGTTGACTGCGAGGGGCGTTTGCAGCGGGAGTTTCTCACGGGCACGGCCAGAGGGATGGGCGACACCATCGCAGGCTGTTGGGTGACACACCGGCTGCGGCAGGGCTCTCCTGCCGTCCTCCCCCCCCCGCTGGACACCGGTACCCACCCAGCTCGGCAACCTGATGTGCAGTTCTTTGTGCAAAGCGAGCTCAGGCTGGCTTTGTGCAGAGAACCGAATTCACCAATGGGTGCACACAACACGTTTTGCTTTAGGGGAAAAAAAAAAAAAAAGTATATATATTATGTATATTTTGATATAAAAAGCTCTTAATAAAAAGATTAAAACTCAAGAGTCTACATTATATGAGTACATATTGTTAAGATAACTGAGCAACAACTTGTTCTTGCTCGAGTTCATTAATGAATTGCACTACTTACTCTGTGCTAAAACTTCTACATATTAGCAGCATCGTATCCCACCGTTTCTAAACCGCCCTTACAGCAGGTACACCGTACGCAGCTTCCTTCAAAGAGATGCTAACAGGGTACCTCCTGGTAAACATAGTCAAGTGCATTACACACACACAGCTTCTTGCAGCCGGTATTGCAGCACAACCTAAAACCAGGTGCAAAGCCAGTCAAATACTTCTACCAACTACTAATTCTAACGACTCTTCACAGCCTGTTCAAATACTGAAACTTGCTTATGTCCCTATGTTTTTACCTCCTTCAGTCGGTGCTAACCTTGAATGAATATTCCAGCTTTTCCCAAAGTTAATTTCGTTCGGCATTTTCCAGCTCACAACTATGACCACAGATACATTTGTACACACACGTTGGTTTTTTTTACTTTCTCATCCAACTTCACATGAATTTTTACAAAACATGAATAAAATTACAAGCTTTACAGAAAAGCAAAATACTAGTGTCTATAAAATACTTAAAACATACATACTCAGTTCCAGCAGCAGTCCTGTATACAGACAGCATACGTATTAACTGTAAGCAGATTTAACAGGGACGTGGGGGCAAACGCGTTGCTTGCCACTTATGGCCATCTAGTGCTTCCACTGGGGCCCTTCAGATGCGAGTGGTCCTTTGCACAGCAGCTCCTCCGCAGCGGAACAGCCCAGCGTGCAGTTGCCTGCTTCCGCTGTCATCAGCTACGCCGGAGAATGGCAGGATTTGGGAACAGCGTAAGGAAAGGCTGGAGCACTTTCAGCAAACGGAGAATGGGATTGTGAACTCCAGTGGACAAGCAAGAAAGTCAACCTGAGGCTTGATGTTCCCCAAAGAGCAACAACAGCTGCTGCTCTGGGACAGCTGCAGTCCAAAACTTCAGTATCCGTCGACCATACAAGGTAACGGTCAAAACATTTTCCATTCCTCCTGATCAACGTGAACCATCCAATCTCCATCCATTATTGTGCCCTAGGACTTCTATCAACAAGTGTCAAAGTTATGGTCACGGGTATTGCTACTCACGCTATCTCTGTGTAACGTAACCCCAACCATCTCTTCTGTAACATTTAGTGGCTCAATCTAGTGGTTAAGTAAGCCGTGTCCAAGTGCTGTTTTGCCAGCTAAGGTTTCTAACATGACAATAATCCGTGGTGCAAAAGAAAGCCCCACCGATACAGTATGCTCAATTTGAATTTATACAGTAATGCACATAAATTTATCCTTTTCTCATTCCAACACTGTATATATTTACTGCTACACGTTTAATTTTGCCTGCATTTTCAAACGTCTTTGCATTTTGGTATGCTTTAAATATGTTTGTATTTTTACATTTTTTTGGCTGCTGTAATATTCAGATCTATTAAAGAAATCAATGTAAGTAGCATGAATGGGAGCAGTGCAATGAGCAATATATATCTATATAGTTTTCCTTTCAAAGAAAATACCCACTAATGCTGTGTTTAAAATCGTTCCTATTTAGAAAAGTAAAAACAGCAGTCTATTGGAAAAAAAAAACCAACCAATAAAATCTACAAACTAGGTGTTCCTATACATAATGATGAGGAACCAAAGCTTTGAAGGTCTCAGTGCTTCTTTATTCACCAAGGAATATTAGCTAGCTTCTGTCCAAGAATCTCAATGCGCCAAATCAGTATGACTGACACTCAGAGCTCTCGAGTCTGTCAGACAATTATTTCGTTCCTGTGTGAAGGGGAAAACAAACAAACAAATAAATTAAGCAGATGTCCAGACAGTTCAAACAAGTAAACAAAATTACTAGTTTTAACAAACAGGAACAAACAAATATAAGGAACTACAGAGAACTGTCCTTGTTCATGTTGGGTAGGGGGACACTCTTCTGTATTCAATTAAACACCTTTTTCCCCAACTTTCAACTAGCAAAACTGAGAAGATCTACTGATGTGCGTATACAGCCTTTACAATCCTCACCCAAGTCTCAGCAGAAACGCAAGAGCCCACCTATGGGAACTGCCAGGAGTGTCTGTAGTGGGAGAACTAGAAAAGCTCACAAGAAGTGAGAACTAATTTTAATATGGCAGCGTACACACAAACACCAAATTACTCTTGTGCAAGTCACATCATATCTATGCTAAGGATCCAGTTTAGGGTCACCCAGGGCATGACATCTTGAAACCTGGGTGCTGTTGCTGCAAGGAATTGTGCTTTACCCTGGATTATTTTTTTTGGCTGAAGTTCGCCCTAAGCAAAGTTTTGCATACATTTCACACTGCAGAAAACTCTGCAGGATGTTCATTATTCATTAGAGATAATACAGTTAAGACACCTTTATGCCACTCAACAGTGAGATGAAAGCCATACAGTTTGGGCTTTCTTGCTATGGCAGGACAAATAGTGACCAAGATCCTCACGTAGAGTTTTGTTAGTACAGAAGCAATTTTATCTTCCTAAAATTAGTCGCAGTTACTGTGTTAGTAAAATGCACAACAGTGTTTAGAACGCAGAACATTGCTAGCTTATTTGACAATATAAGAAACAGTGACTTATTAGGTAAAAACAGGAAATGGAAAGTAGCGATCGGGCACACCACGTACAGGTAAGCAAAATAAGGTTTTATATTAGCAGAAGCATAACATAGATGAGACAACCTTTTAGAGACTGCTCCTGTACAACCTCAGAAACAAATGAAGTCGCATTTAAGCAATCAAGATGACTGGGCCCTTTGCAATAAAGGGGCTGAAGTAAAAAATACGTAGTAACTGGGCTTTAAAAGTTCTTGGGTTTTTTTTAATTAGTGTTTATAAGAACGTAAGAATCCAGAAGTTTCATACCCACTGTAACAGTCAGAAGGTCCAAAGCCAGAGACTGCTTGAGATCATAAAAGCGTATCATTTTTACTCTTTACTGGCTGGACTTAGCACTTGCTTAAAATTACGCATAATTCACAAAAGTGTTACAGAACGATGCCTTAAGCACATGCTTTAAATACCTTACTGAAGTAGGATCTTACCAAATACTAGGAGTTTGTCGTTTTATTATTTATAGTACTCTTTTTATCCCAAACCCTACTAATGATATCTATTTTTGTAAGAGTATTGTAGGGCTTCTTACTTGAAAATGATCTTCAGTAGCCTTGCCACCCATGTTAAGAACATTCAGAGAACTGGCACGCTTCATGCTGCAACCAGGACAGTGAACATGCAAGGATAAACCAATCAGAATAGCTGGAAACTAACAGCTCTAAAAACACAAGTATAACAACGAGCAATGCACAGTTAAGGGAGGTCGAACAATGCCCCAAAACTGATCTGAGGGATACCTTTTAAGATAACTACATAGCATATGCTTATATTCGGTTCTAAATTACATATAAACCCCCCAAAATTACAGGCTCCTTAAAGCTTCAACATTTCAGGCAACTGATTTAATTTCAACTCAAAATCTCAATTTTTAAAGCATATCAAATTAATACACTGACTTAGCATTGATTTTTAATTAACTAATTCTCAGTTTCAATTTTATGCAGCTTCTTATAAAAACACCAAACATTCAGACAGTTTAGGAAAAAACACGAGTAAGTTTGTCACGTAGGCAGCATTTAACTTGGAAAAGCTACAACAACCATTAGTTTAGTACTTTCTGCCTCATTTAGGTAAGTCTTCAGAATAAATTTCAAAAAACATTTTAAAATCTTTTATTTTAAGCATTGCAAAGTAAGGGAAACCAAGATGGTTGCTGCTATTAACTTTGGTTGTGCTTTTGGCTTTACAACGCCCTGAGCAGTGGTAACAACAACCCTTGAATACTGTATTGAAAGCAACAAATGAGGAAAAAAAAAAATATTAATCACCTACAGAGGAACTACTGACAGTCAAAATATCACTGCATTAACTGTAATATCTACTGCTGTTTGAGATGAGGATTAATAATTTACCTACATTTCTCAAACATACACAAAATTTAAACAAAAAATATTTTAAAGTGTGTGGAATGAAATTCAAGATTAGCCTTAAGATTTCTATCATCATGGCGACTACAACAGGAATGTCTGGTGTCCTTTATCCCAAAGTGACTGTACATTACTCGGAATGTACTACGTTTGCTTTGATTTTTTCCCTAGCTCTTCAACTATTTCAATACTACTAAATAAGGGCTTTGAATACATCTTTGATGAACTATTCACAAGACAATGAGGCCTTAATCCTGCAGTGCTCCCTACAGCTTTAGAGACAACTGGCCGATCCAAGGTTTCCAATGCCTTCCAAGAACATGGAAAGGTTTATCCATACAGATCACATTAGATGTTAAACCAGTTTTTCTTTCTACTGAAGCAAGACTACTAACAGTCAAAGTCAAGCACGAGTTTTAAATGCTTTCATAAAGCAAAGGCTTAGCAGAATAAAGAACCAAAACACTAACAAACACAGGCAACAGCTGCCACGTTGACATGGGCTTATTGGGTTTTCTTAGCATTAAATCTGAATGTTTCGAAAGCTAGAATGCACACAATTTAAAATATTTGACATGAGTGTTAGCAACAACAAAGCAAGGACTCATGCATGGTATACACCTCTCCTTTATTCAAGGAAACATGTACAACAGAGGTTATATACGGAAGCCAAAGTAAGTTAATCTGTAAAACACAAACAAAACATTACATAAAACTCTCCAAAAGAGCATAAAGGTTTATGGAAAACATTCCAGGGAAACAGAATATCCACCAGTAAAAATTTACACACGTATTTTTAGGTTCTTGTTGAAGTGCCAATTAAAAAAGAAAAAAATAAAAAGAGGAATTTTTAATCACACATGAGATACTTGTTTGTACGTGGTTGGTTTTTTGTTTTGTTTGAAATCAGCGTACTTAAGAACTTTATTCTGGCAAATGCACTTTTAATTCCCTCCGTGTTAGAAACATGACTGCACAAATAGCATGCAGTTGTTTTTCTGATGCGTAAGTAACAGCAATTATGAAAGGGGTGGGCTTTTTTACTTTTAAATTACAAATCTTAACTGTTCTGCTGTATGATCAAAACTTTTAAAGTGAAAAAAATCAAACCTAACACTAATTAGGCAAAGTTAAATTATTACAGAACTGAATTCTGAAATATGATAAAGAAAGAAAGAACTGATACTATGCTTCAGCTATTGTGTATTTCAAAGAACAGTTCTTAAGAGACTTGTTCTTTGTCAAAAAGGCTTTTGCATTATTTTAAAGAAACAATTTCCCTGATGAGTTTTCCACTTTATTCTCCTCGACCCTCTGTATCAAGCACCAACATGAAAACTAAGTCTGTTTTTCATGCGGTGATATTAATGTATTTCTATTTGATTATTTCTCATTCAGAATCCTACCTGCACTGTCAATTACTATTTACAGAAGCACTATATAAGCAACAGGTGTAAATCAATTTCAAAATAAAGTCTTCACAGATACCCAGGCAGGGAACGCAGAGCTGTACTAGTAAGGAGAGAGGCACAGAAGTCTTCTACCTAGAGCGGCTGACTTCATAGCAAAAGCGATTTATATGTATGCTATGTCGGTATTGTAATATTCAGCTATCAAACGCACTGGAAACCAAAGGTTTGCATAATAAAAACTGAGTATCTCTTTTATTAAGCTCAGAAGCAGAAAAAAAAAAAATTAGCTTTATTTACTAAAGTTTCTTCAGAAAATGAAATCAATACGACTTCTTGAAATATCAGTATGTACAGCTATGCGTCAAGATCTACAAAGCTGGTGTCTAATACCAGGAATCTTAGCTGGTTTTAATAACAAATGCAAGTATAAATTAGGATTAAAAAATGTCTATATCTTACAAGAACAGAAATTGTAATATTCATTGTCTTACACACTCAACATACATATCTACACAAAAGCCTGTCAATGCAATACACTTATTGCAAGTTTTAAGAATAAATTATTCTTTAAGAACTACAGAGACATCTAAAAAACAAGAATATTTTGTCAGAAAAGGGAAGTAAGAAAGATGTTGCTTTGTTTTCAAATTTGTTTCACGTTAATGTCTTTATTGAGGAAATCTTAACTCGTGATACAGACCCCAGAATGTAATTAACGTTAACGTGGGTAGATTATTTCTACCTTAGTCAAATAACACTACCAAGTGCAGACAATATAAAGGCAGAGGAGTTCTTACAGGACACTGCAAAGCCAAATGTGTTCAATTATACATAAGCATGATTTTGTATACCTATAATCACAGAGTTACTTTACCTGCAGAAAAAGTGAGCTCTATTTACTACAGAGAAAAAGGAATAAAACTCTTGGCTTTTAAGAAACTGAAAACCTTTCCATGTCTCACAAAAATGAGGAGAAAATGCAAAATTAGCTATGAATACATGCATCTATTCATACAAGAATATACCTGAACTATGATGTATGAACTCTAGACAGAGCTGAACAGAAACAGAAAACCAATGTAGAAAAATGCTAATACTAAAGACAAAGAAGGAAATCCCTTTTATTCTATTTTGGCTTGCATTTGCTTGTTTTCCCTATAGCATTTTACATTTACATATTTCCTTCTTCTAATTACATGTTTCTCACAGTTTATTCTCAATCTGTCATCTCAGAGGCAGTTCTTAATGAATTATCAATAAATGCAAAGGGATTTTTGACCTTGAGTTTGATTTAGTACCTTGAACCATCAAGACTCTGGCAGCTGAGAGTGAAATTCTAATTAACAATTCTAAAAATCTGATCAGGCTGAATTTGAAACAGACATGCAAGGAAGAGAATTTTATGTGTATTGCAGCTGTACACAATTTTTATAGCTGCATAAAAACAGTAAGGCAAAACTTCATTGGAGCACTTAAAAAAACACATTGAGACCCTGCCTCCAGATCAGTGTCTCGGGTACTACCATCATCACCACCACCTACTGTATTTACTCATAGATCCAGTTGCTCCATCAGAAGTTACTTCACGTTCTCCAATTGAACTGTTTTAAAGCATAAGTTCAAATTCACGTTGTTGTACAGCTTTCTGTCAACTAAACGTGTTCCAGTTTTCCACGGCAAGGGGAAAAAAACCCACAAAACTGATAGCAACTATGTTGGGGGTGAGGGGGGAACATCCATGAGTGCTACTATGAAAAAGAGCAGTATGTTTTAACATTTCAACTTCTCTGCAGCCGCCGATAAGTGAATAATGGTTTTAGGCATTTATTAGAAATATTACATACATCTAAATCCATAATCATATGGCAAGTAGGAAAGAGGGAGACGTCAAACTCATTAAAATTTGAATTTTTACCACTGACTTCACCGAGGCCAAAATGTTAATGAGATGCACAACTAGGTTCAAGTTTTTCAACATTTTCCTCTGCGCTCTGAAATCTGGGTTTTCCAAAAACAGAAACTGAGAAGGGCTCAAGTCGGTAATTCTCTTAATACCCACAGCAATACATAAAGCTGTATCAAGAATATTAAACTGTATCAAGAATGTTAGTTGTGGGTCTACTGTATTTAAGCTTTTATTGTAAAAATCAGTAATATTTGTTATTCTTCACCACTGCGTGAAAAGGAGAATTTTGCAGGTAACTAACATTTATCAATAAGTCTATGAGGCTTTTCTACTCTCCAAGCGGCTAAAGCAGTAAAAAGGGAAAAAACACTGCCCTAGGTACTGCACTAGGCTACAGTGAGGGCACAGAGCAAGGGCACACCAGTACAGCTAAGAATAGATAATTACCCTGGATTCTTTGGTTCACTGTCTCGTGAACTTCCTCCCTTCAGCTTTCTAACCAGCTTCTCACTGCTGCGTCTAATGGAAGCACGAAGTTTGCTAAAGGAACCACTGCGTTTTAAAGATCCAGTGCCATCCTGAAAAAAATTAAACAAATATGAAAGTGCAAGAGTTTATTGCCCTCCCCCAAACCTGGCTCAAGACATGTCATTGATGAAAAAATTATTTTAATTGGCTATTAATATATACTTGATACAATTACCTAAACACAGAATATCATATAGCTATAACTTTACCAAAACAAAAGGGTTCCTTCCAAACTGTAACAAAGATTGCTAAAATGCTCAAGCCATGGTCCATAATAATTAATAAAACCCCACCACAGAAGCCAAACAATTCACCACCACCATGTTACCATTTCATATGAGCACACTGTGGTTAACAGAGTACAAGCCCCAAGCAAAAGCATTCCATCAGTCTAAGAAAAAAACTGTTTTATTTTTTCTAAACATCCACAATACTTGCAAACTTGTTTAATCTTAAAATCCTTAAACAAAACGTATTTCTGATCAGAAACCCGTATGGTTAAATTCCTATGCTTCATTCTAACTCTCACCAAAGAAAACGTAAAACATGATGAAATGAATTTTTCGTACATTGCATTCATGTTTTACGCAGCTACGCTGATCGAAAGAAACTTCCAACTGACCACAATTCTATTTTTAAACGTTTTACTCTTAAAAAAAAAAAAAAAACAAACCAAAAGGCCCAACAATTTAGTAAGATTAGAAGTGACCACTTCCTACTTGATAGAAATCCTACGTGATTAAGAAAGAAGAACTGTAAAAGAAGAAAGTAAAGTACTACTAAGCAGACAAAGACAGACACCTGAGTTGGAGTGAGTTTATTAGAAGTTAGAAAGACAAATACACAAATCACTGAACACCAAGATTAGTAGAGAAAAGCATAATTGCTAAAATCTCACACAAAGACTAAACAGCAATGCTACTTTAGAATAATCATAAGTGAAGACATCCAGAGTTCCATATTGATGTTAACCGTGTAATAGGTCTCTAAATACATTTTAAAGCACTTGGAGAACATGCCTTACTGTTACGGGTTTTGTTTTGTTTTTCTCCTGTAAAGATCACCATCATGCCATTTCAATAATACCTTGTGTGATACTTTTAACTACCTTTTTTCCATAGTGAACAGCTACTTATAAAGTTCATTGTTACTTTTTTTTTTTTTTTTACTAATGTATTACACAGCGAATGGTTGTAGTAACATTTTGTATGACTAGATACATATCTGGCAAAGCTACACATGTACAGAAATAGAAAAACCAAAAAAAGACACCAGCACTGAAGGAATGGCCAGTTTACAGGGAAGTGTAGCTCTGACAAGAATCTTAAGGGGTTTGCTAAAACACAGCAGTCAGTACTGAAGAGAGAAGTTAAAGCTTGAAGATGGTGCACGCCCGTCATGCAGGAGACAGTATAAGAATCACAAAAGGCATCTAGGCCTGTCAGAAATGGAGAGAGAAAAACTGAATGAAACTGTTGGGAAAAATTCAACAGTTTTCAATTTTGAACAGTTACGTTTACAGTATTTCTAGGTCACATTCAAAACAATTTTTTTCCAGAGTAAGTACTTGGACTGCCCTTAAGTACAAAGTGCAGGCCCTTGCAATTACCACAATGTACTTCTTTACACAGTTTCACCTGTCTCACTAATATGCAACGTACAAACGAGCGTGAATGAGACTGTGCATTCTTTAAGTTAGCAGTTGTATAAAATACAAAACACCCTTAAGGAGGGATAGCGATAGTATTACATTTTGTAAACAAAGAAAGAAGTTTTTTTTTTTCACCTGACATGAACACAAAAATAAAAATAAAGAATTAAAAAAAAAACAAAACCAGAAGAAAGGAACAGAGCAAGGTGCATTCATTTCAGCTTTAACTTCTGTCAGGAATTTTCCTCGAAACAAAACGGCAAGAAGAAAGAGGTCCTCCCCTAACCTCCAGACAAAATTCTGTGCATTCCTTTAAGGAATTAGAATCCAACTGACCTCACGAGTATTTTTTAGAACATATATGCATGTATATATGTTATCCAAGTGGAAACTTCTGTACTTTCCCTAATGCAGTGAGGCAGCTGAAAGAATCCACCTTTAAATATAAGCTGTGGTTCAATTTACATGCTTTCCATTCTCTGTGTTAAGTACAGAAACCATTACTGATACTATTAAGATAACTATTTTGAGAGCCTTTACCTATAGCAACTGGAATGAACAGTAATTAAAATTATTCTTGCAAATGGCAAAATGCCTTGCTACCAAGTGATTAGAAGATCAAAATCTAACTGAGTATTTGTTTCAAACTAAATTGCATATTGTTCACACTTTTAAAAGTGAAGTGAACTTCAGCTTTGCAGGATTGAATAAATTGAAGTTTAAATTCCAATCAGAAGTATTAGATCAGTAAAAAGGCTAATTATTCCTATGGTCTTAAACCAGTGATGCTATAGTAATGATAATGATCCAATGAACAAAGGCAAGACAAATTTGGTAGATACAGAGTTTAACTTTTATTATGCTAACTAGCACATTAGGAATAAGCAGACAAGCTTTTGGGTACTTCAAATCTGAAATAAAAACACTGAACTTCCAAGTTAAACACTGACTGCAGGATTACCTTTAAAACACCTTTAAAACATGAGTTTCAGATAAAAAAAAATAAATAAGAAAATCCTAAATCCAGTGCAAACAATGAAAAAAATCACAGAGATACCCATTTCTATGGCAAAGATTAATTGCCAATTTTGATGTCACTCAGAATGAGAATCACCTTATTACTTTGCTTACACCTCCTGTACTTTGTAGTTGTCTGCTACGATGCTGCTCGGACTGTCTGGCCCTTCTTATTAAACAAGAGCAACTCTTAGCAGCTAGTCTATGGTAGTGAAATTTATTGCATTTGTTTCACACCTGAAAGGGGACTGATGTACCCAAAAGTCTGTCTTTTTCCAGCATATGGTTTAGAACAAGAAAAGATACTTTCTCCCACTAAAAACATGATCTTAAACTGAACACTATCATACTACAAAGATTTTTATCTGTCCTCCAACTGGCTGCAAGATCAATTTACAAAAATGCCAATCACAGATACCCACTGTCATTTTTAATATATAGATACAGTAAGGGCTAAAAATCTTGGGATTTCTACCTTGAATATTTAAGACAAAG
>VYZM01002078.1:89520-109660 GCA_013398915.1 Dromas ardeola | reverse complement strand
ACAGGGAATGGAAAACAATACAACGGTCAAAAAATGTTAGTCTGAACTTTAACAGGTTGCAGCCAAATACTAACTATTTATTTAACTGGTATTTATTTATTTATTTATGTCAGTATACAAACCTGTACACCAAAGCAAGTATGTTCAACATAGTGGCAACATCAGGATGATCGTGACCCGAAGTCTTCTCCAGATCTTCAAGAGCTTGTTTACAGAGAGGTACAGCAACCTCGTATCTACCTTGTGAAGCATACTGAATAACAAGATTATGAAGGGTCCTTAATCTTGCTGGAATTTCATAGCCACCTTGTTGGGCAGCAGCTGCTGCACTGCTATGCTGCTGTTGAACTGAAAGAAATCCGAAAGATTTCAAGTTGTTTAAAAGATGACTATAACTAAAACATCTAACATTACTGCTCAGTGACACAAAATGAGACTCACTGAATTTTATTTCTTCAATACAAAGCATTACTATTAAAACATACTTCACAGCAGTTGTGCTGTCTTGAACAGTGACAGTGAAAATATGACCATTTTACACTCCACACTCTGTCCAGTATTGTATTATTTTACACTTCTGTTAGCTCTAATGGCCAAATGTAATAAACCAATGAAGGAAGTAAGAAACTATTTCAGCTCAGCAAATCATTAACAATTCTCAAGATTAAATCATAATTTTGCACTTATAAATATCGACGTTTCCCAATGGAAAGGAACATTAACACAGACAAGCCAAATACCTGCAAAAAAGCTCAAATGACTTGTCCTTTTTCCTTTATCTCCTTCTCTACACATACAAAATTTTTTTGTTTCCCTTTGATTGCTATACCAGGGAATACTTAAGGCTGGCACATAAAGGATTAAAACACCTTGGATGCCGCTAATAACAGGTGCAAGAGAAAAGGCACTGAGTCACCAAAGCCAGTGTCAGCCTTCAGGTTTTACTTACTAACCTTCAGGGTTAGCCACTTATTTTCCAATAGCTCCTAACCTTTGGTTGTTGCAACCTCCACGCCCTCACTCTTCCCCCAAATCTACAATCCTTTTTCTCTTCACCTGGGAGATTTCTGGGAAGACTGAGAAAATTACCTCTTGCTCATTTTCATTAAATTCTAGACAACACACAAGATAAGGGCTCCTGTTGTGAGCCTGACTTTCTTCTCTCCTTTCTATTAAGCAAAACACACTCTCACAGCAAGTGGGAACCTTTTTATGTCAGTAGAATCATAAAATTCCAAGCCTACATTCACAATCACTGCCTACCAAAGCACTGAAGCATTTCAGTATTTTTCCTGGAGGTCAAAGAAATTACTGAAATGTCAACTTTGTCTTCTGCAAAGCAAAATAAGGCAGATGGACTACACAGGTATACAGACAGCTTTGCCATTCAATTTTCCTGCTACAAAGGAAGGAAGGATGAGTTCAGCATAGTCAACGCTAACCTATTTTAAACTCTTCACGTCTTCCTTCCACTGCTGGCTATGGATAGCATTACCATGCTGTCAAGCATGGAGTATATCTTGTGTATGTGCCCACAAAGGAAATTGAAACTCTGCTGATTACAAAGGTGGGACCCTTCAGACATTTTTTCTGAAGTCATTTGCCTACTAAGAACCATTATACTACTAGCACACTGCACGTACACTACAATATCAATACATTATATAGTATCAGCTTTACACCCATACGAAAAACAGATTTCACTAAGCAAGCCTTACCTATTAATGGTGTCTTTCAACCACACTACCATACCCCTACCTCAAACTTCACTGCATATTCATCAGCCCTTCTGACCTGAAGACAATACTTCTAGAACGAGTAGTAAAACTAAGGAAGACAGTCTTAGCAAAGGACAAAAGACTATGTAAGAATGACTTCATACTGAAACCTGCCCCAAAACATTAAATCAGATCATTAAAAAAGTCATTAACAGAATTCACCATCTGGGCACACCATCAAAATGCTTCAATGTTTCAGAATCTGCCTCAGTCACTTGGAACAAACTTTTTCCATTCTGAAGCTCACATTAAAGACTGTGGAACCAATTCTGTACTGAAGTCAGTCCCAAGAACTTTACAACAGCTGGTAAACTCTCTTTAAAAACCTACACCCCACTTCTATAGATATAGATGTACAGAATGTGTATCAATGACTGGCTATCTTATTCTAGCAGCAGCAGTCACCACTCTGCTGTGTCCCAGAGGACCCTAAGCACGGATTCATTTTTGTAAAGAGCATCTTTATATTCTGCATTGCAGAAATACACTAACACTGTAACTTGAAGTGCACTTACTTCCTTGTCCTTGGTCTTCATCATCATTGGGAAATAAGTCATCCAAAGGCTCTTTGGTGGAATCCGTATCTTTATCCTCCTATAGAACAACCCCAAACCCAAACAAATTGTTACACTTAAATCTAAGGCATAAAGTGAGAGTCCATTTAATCAGCAACGTTAAAGGAAAACCCCACATTCAGAACTTAGAAATTGCTAAGAATAACATTTCTCGCAGAAGTTTAACGAAGGTCTTATGTTCAAATGTATTTACATACTCTGTCCTGAAACAATACAGGACACCTTCAGAAGAGCCAGGAATAGAAATGAGGTCTCCTAGATTTCAGTCTCGATTTAAGCACACAAGAACACATTTGCTATTCTTACAGACACATTATACCTAACGGAAGTACCCAGTGAAGAGCATGTGCTACAGAATACAGAATTGTCCACTGCACTTTTTTAGACATAAATGCAGTTATAGATGAGCAAGGGAGAGGAATACGGGGATTCATCTGCTGAAGGAGAATAAAGTTGCACCAGCAACTTTAATTCTGTCATTTCAATTTCTGAGTACTCAACTTCTGCACAAGTAACAGATTTTGCAATTGTGACCTGTAGGGCTCAAAAGAAAAAAACAAACAAACTTGGAAGGAAGTTAATCTCCAATAGTCTCCATCTGAAACCATATTAATTTCTGCACAATCCATCAGTGTATATTGATTTTAAACATCCAAAGATTACTCCAAGTCCCACAATTGTGTAAAATAAAGAAACATATCATCTCTCAAATTCTGTTTCTTAAATGTGGAGTTTACACAATACAAACAGTTGAAGTTCTCAGAAATGTTAATCTCAGTAAGGAGAAAACCCAGGAGCGGACCACAGTCCTATTTTTCTGGCTCTCCATCCAACACCTTTTTCCAAAGAGGAGAAAAAGGCAACTGCTGCTGCTGGCATTCAAGTTCAATGGTGGCAAAGTGGGTGCTCTGCAAAACCAGCAGATTGATGGGACTAGATCTCAGACGAGAAGTCCATAATTTTAAGTGTGCTGATTCCAACCTCATACTGAGTATATACAATTGACTATTTTCAAAGGCTAACAGCAGAGACTGTCCATATGGTTAGTGAAACTATAAAGATGCTTTGGTTACTTTGGCCGTATTTGCTAATTAAACTTCAAATAATGGTGCTGTTTAGGCCATCTGCAGATTACAATTCAACAGTTAGCACATCAAAATGCCAGTATTCCCTCCTCCTACCCCTTTTCTAAACAGGCTTCACGGGCAGTATTCACCTACAAATACAAACTCATGAAATAGCACTGAAATGTGTCATGTGCAACTGACCAAAACAACTCTCACTACTCACAATATGATAAAAAGGATTTAGTCAAGCAGTCAGTTAAGCATGATTAAAATGCATACATCTTCAACCATCACGTTGCTGAAATAATCGGTTATGAAAAATAGTTCTTTCAAAGACACGGCTGAGAAGGTCTGAACGCACAAAATGAGGTATTTCTCTACAGTGCTATCTAACTTAGGAAAACAAAATAAAAGGGTAACAAGGGCAAATAATTCAGAAGTAATTTTAAGTGATAAGTTACTTCTGTAAATTAAAATTTTATCCATTTTCCCTCTGAATCTAAGAATATGTAACACAATGGGCTAGCTAAACGTGACTGAAAACATGCAGACAATCACGATGTCTGCCAGAAGGTCATGAAAGGGGATTCAATAACATCCCATCCTAGTGTAAATTCTCAACAGATATAAAAGCTACACACTGATTTCACTACACAAAAATAAAATATTCTTCTTGCAGTCAAAATAAGCCATATCCCCTATGTCCTTAGAATCTCTAATAGTTTACATTTCCCACTTATTTTAACTGTTGAATTTACAGCAGGAAATTTCTGGCTTGAAGTTCAGTTCTATTTTTTTAAGCTAATATGATACTAAATAAGTATTGATGGGTTTTGATCCTGATATGTATTTTATTATCTACAGCCAGTAAAACATTGACTCTCTTAAAATAAGAATGAATGGAACGCTCAATCTTTCTGCAAACTATGTGACACTGGTACAAGTTAAGTATTTTAATGACAAGCTTATGTTAGAGACAAATAAAAAGCTTATACCTGTCATTCCTTGGTAACTAGGCAGATTACAACACATGTAAACATAAGGTGCTTTTTACTCTACAGCTACTTACTGATGGTGAAATATCATCGTCATATTTTTTTAATTGGTTCATGAATTCTAGATGTTTCTTCTCTTCCTCCAGTTGAGCCACAGATTGCTCACTTTTCTGTAGTTTCTGTTGTGTGTTGGCTAGTTCATCCCGCAGCCACTGATTTTCCTGGCATAGCCGGCGAACCTGAGCGCGCAATTTCTGCTTCTCTGATTCCACTGCATTTAAGTGATTTGACAAGGCCATCATTACCTAAAAAGCAGAAGGTGTCACATGACATACTTCCTCTAGAATGCAGTTCTGTACTTAACATAAAAGCCTTTTATTATTTAAAACGTGTCAGCTGTGAAATCTGGTAAACATTCAGATTTCTCTTCTTTATATATCTGGTTCTCACTTTTCCTCTGAACTCTTTTAACGTTGTTTAGCCAGAATTAACTTAGAGGAACTCTTTACTAATGATTGTTTTCCAGGATGCTACCAGAAGTCAAATTGTTTTAGAAAATTCACTTAGGATTTAGATTACTGAAATGGAAATCTCTGTTCCACTAACATGAAAAGAAGCTGTAATACTTTTAACTTGAAGGATCACAAAAATAACCTAAGAACTAACAGAGTTCTACGTGAAGAGCTTTCAGACAGAAAAGGATTCATATACATGCTTACAGTTCATAAGGATGAACACCTCAGCATAACGATAATACTTCAAATGCACAACTCAACATACAATTTATATAAGCACTTTAGATATACATATCATAACCTTGAGTGTGCAGACATTCAGTGTGTTTGAACAGGCACATTAAGGACAAGAACTAGAACAGCCATAAAAGCAGTCTACTTGGATATTGGGTTTTTTCCTAAGCAAAGTTAAATGAAAAAGGAGCTTGTTAAGTGAAAGCCTGCCACTACATCCTGAAGATACTCTCCCTTCACTGTTTATGTAATCTCCCGCTGATACCTGTAGAACAGCTGACAGCAATCCCAGAAAGCACACCTTGTAAGAACAGGCAACTGCTGATAATAAAAATCTTCTTTTAGATGAGTTTGACATGCCCAAGTTATTAGTATTTCATCTCCTCAATTTCATGTTTCTTTAAAACAAAGTTACTTTGAAGTGGTTTTTAAACTAAATATTTAATGTGAAACAGATAGTGTCCTTGGCTGATATTTCAGGTTTCAAAAAACTACGTCAAGCCTTTGGAAACTACTTTTTCCTATACAGGTATGATAAAACTCCAGGTATAATTTCCTAATACCAGTCCAAATCTCCAGACTTCAGCACCTACATATTTACCTATTCAAAATTGTTAACAATTTAAATTATTTGGCCTATTCAAACAGTGGCATTTGTAACATCAGAAAGTATACTTAGGAAAGTTGTGATAATAGGGTCAACATACTCAAACAACATTCTACAACCTACAATGGCAAACTAAAATCCTTTGTCATCTTACTCTCTAGAATTAACTGAAAGAAAAGTTTGATTACTTCTCCAGCAAAGTCGTTTCTTTTTCATGGAATTAACATGTGTCATCACACCTACATCCATGTCACAAAAACATCTATAAAACACTTCTGTATCTTAATTTAAATACTTAATTTAAATGTAAAAAAATCCTACTTTGTTGCAACCCAAAGTGTGCAGGGAGAGTAGGCTTATCAGGTCCGAGGATAGTAGTCTGAAGCATAATCGCTTTCCCAACAAAGGCAGTAAATGCAGACTTCTTGGCTCCTTGCCACAACAGCTCACAAAACACCATGTGGGGCAAAGGCAGCAATAACATCTGCAACTGAGGCTGCTGAATCCGATAGAGCCAGGAATCAGAACCAGCTCTCTGGAGTCCCATGACTAACCATGTCTAAGTTAGGAAAGAGAAGCTTCTCCTTCACTCACAGATTTTCTACAAACACCCATTAAAGGTAACTCAACAATTGCAATTTTATTCCATATATCTTCTAGTATTTTCTTCCAATACAAGGGATCAAAGCTTGTACAATATACTAAGGCCTGACAGCCTGTACCATAACATCCAGGGGTTCGACATTCCCATGCCTGGTAACCCATATTTGTTCATTCTCTCAAGCCTCAATTTACCATGATCCAATGCACACAACTTCCCTATCACCAAATAATAATAGCTCGATCTAGATGAGAAGACCGAGCACAGTTATAGACGAATATAAAGCCTATAAATATAAAATTAAGTTATTGGCATTTTCAACTCATTTGCAAACACTCTACCATTTTATACTTATGACTATGTCACATAACATCATTTCAGGTTTTTGACCTAGTACAAAATACTCTAAAGCTGGACTGTAAATATAGTCCTGACACCCTGACTAAACATGCATCTTCTCATTCATCTTCTGCACAAGATACCTTCACCAAGTAAGATACTTCACAGAAATTAGCTCAGAGACCCTTCTTTAACACGAGTGAAGGCTGTTCAGATTCTGTGCTCAATTCTTAACCTTTAAAATGTTTTTAGATTCAATTTTCATTTAGTAGAATGTTCAATAAACGTTAGAGATTCTTAAGCTCCAGGAGTACCATGAGCTACTATAAAGAATCTCAGAATCAAGGTGTCCTGGTTTTAGCAGGAAAAGAGTTAATTTTCTTTCTAGCGGTTGCTGTGTTTCAGATTCAGTATGAAAGGACTGTCAATAGTACATACTGTTTTAGTTGTTGCCAGGTGATGTTTATACTATTCAAGGACTTTTTTCAGCTTCCCATAGAAGCTGAGAAGGAGCATAGACAGAACAATGGAATGGCCAATTGAATATTCCGTACCATAGACATCATGCTCGGTATATAAACGGGGGCTGGCTGGGTGGCAGGGATTCGCGATCACTGGTCGGGTCAGGCTGGGCAACCAATTTACCAGATGGCGAGAGTGACTTGTGTTGTATTACTTTACCTTGTATACACTTTTACCATTATTACTATTACTGTTATTTTCCTTTTTCTGTTACTGTTCTAATAAACTGTCTTTATCTCAACCCACGAGTGTTTTTCCTTTCCTTTTCCCCTCCTTTTCTCCCTCTTCTCCCTGCCCTTCTGGGGGAGAACTGCACAACCAGCTGTGTGGTCCTAGATACTGGCTGGGGTTAAACCTGGGAAGTTTATTCCCTTCCCCAGGGAAGGGAATTAAAATATGAATTTAAGGTTACAGCAGAGTCAAAAGTTGGAGCAAATTCATTTACCTGTGAGACCTCCCTAGGCAATAATTTAGAGTTAAAATGCCAATGCTCAGTTCTTGAGCTGCTCAAACATTACCTGCCTAATGCTGTGGAAAAGTCCAAACAGAAAATAGCAACTGTCTCACTGAAGTAAAATGGAGCTCAGTTATGAGCTTCAGTGCCTTAATACTGCATGCATAATTTGTTCTGTAACACAGCAAGACAGGCAGTATCTACCTCTATTAAGTAAAGCAGTCTTTCTCCTTAACGTACAATAATAACATAAACATCCCAGCACATTGCTAATATTCAGTAAGGCAAATGCTTAAGTCCTTCAAAACTGATCTCTATTTACTTCAAAATTTCCAATTATAGGTCAAATAACGATCTTTCATTTACTTCTTTTACACCAAAAATTCATTCAAAGTCTGAAAGGCTTTACTTCTACTGCAATTTTACCTGTGCTTCACTAAGGCCAAGCTCCAGCATTTCCAGTGACTTTCGAATCATGTTTGATTTTTCTTCAACCAGATTAGTTTCATCATCCTTCTTCAAACATTTCAGTGTTTCAAGTAAGCTTTGTAAAATGGAATTGTGTTCATTCTTCAGTGCCTCTAGTCCATTAATCACTTGCTTAGTTTTGGCAATGATTTCATCTTGAGTGAGCTTCTCCAACTTCTCTTCCTTTAAATACACCATTGTGGACATGTTTTCATACATTCTGAAATGGAAGAGTACACTAATTAACACAGAAGTAAAAATAAAATAAGCAATTCTCTATAACTGAATAAGGCTTTCCTTTAAGAAGTCATTAAAACATAGGATTTTGAAATGTATATTCAGAATGTAATAATGTTTTTGCACAACTTTCATAGTGTTTAAGTCCTGGGTTTGAACAGCGTTTCAAGTTTTCCAGTTTCTGTTTCCAGAGTTAATATTAACACCAATCCATAAGCCAAACAACAACTGAAAATAAAATCTGTATTACAATATGGCAGAAGAATTTGTAATAAGCAGTGAAAAAAATCAGGCTGCATCTTCAGGATGTGCAAAAGCAAAGAAAGTAGCTGGTGTATAAAAGATACACTATAATAGTTATTTGCAGATGCTACTGATCTACAAATATCCACAAGCTAGAGCCTGAGGAGAAGAAATACCATCCAACCCTCTAAAAGGTTTGATCAATCAGTCAATATGAGAAAAATAGTCATTTCTAGTAAGAAGGAAACACCATCTTCATCCTTTTCCAAGGGCCACAAAAGCTATTATCGCTACAGATTTTGAAAATAACAACCGCCCCTAAGACTATTTTACACTCATTATTGTAGCTCTACAGTTACATATAGACATTCAATTGTCTACAGGTCTAGATGCAGCTGGTTTGATGAAGTTGCAACAGCTGTCTCATGGTGGAAAAAACAGTTTGTATAACACAACCCTTGCAAGAAACATTACACTGTGCTATTTTGTCAGTACCTCACGCACTACATTAAGGCTAGCAATTTCTGGATGCTTATAAATGCCTCTACTAAATGTAAATGAAGACCCAAAAAAGTTTAGAAACTCAAGTAACTTTATATATGCTGTTACTGAAGTGACAAACAAGTATAACAATGTAAAAATACAAATAGAAGACAAAGAAATCACTTGATGCTTTTTCAATGACACCAGAAAAATGTTCGATAATGAAAATAAAGAATTGAGGAATTGCTCCTTTATACTTAAGATATTTACATCTTTGTGTGTACCAGGAAGTGTAAGTTTATTATAAAGTTGGAAACATTTTTCAAAAGCAATAAATTTATCACATCTATATGAAGACACTAGAGGAAGCTTTGATAACCTAACATTTAAAATGAATTAGCTAAACTGTATTGAAACCTTCTACAGAAACAAGTCTAGTTTTAGAAGAAAGTAAAAAAAAAAATAAAATTACAACCACTTAAATCTTGAATGAAAGTGCTATAAAGAACATGCATATATGCATCACTTCATGACAACAGCCAAAGGATGTGCTCTTATGTTCTTGTACTACATTAAAAAAAAAGAAAGAAAAAAAAAAAAGGAGGTTGCTCTTCCCGCATATATACATTCAAATTAAACTCTCTGTTATGACCTCCTGCAACACGATACTTAACAGGCATACCCATTTGTCACAAAAGAGCTGTACGCTACACTGGTTTATTTTATAACAATATATTGTCTTAAAACAGAGATAATTTGGGGAAGCAGTAAATTTGGTTTTACCACCGTTTAATATAAGAACTTCATATTCACAAATATATGTAATACAGGGTGCAGAAATCCGTATAAAACATCTAATCTAGCATGGCATCAGAAATCAACTCAGCAAAACCTGATGAGCAGAATGGTATTTACACATTTCTCATTTATAACCTGAGAAATATTACCCAGAATGCTTAAATGACATTTTAAAGCACATACTCTCTAAAATTGTGTCTAAAAAATGAACTGCAATTTAATGTAAACCAAATTTATAACTAAACGCTTCTAACATGCACAGTCATATAAGAAATTGTTATGGATTGTGCTAACTTCAGCATACAGCTCAACGCTAATTATCATCAGCATGCTTTCACACCTTCAATTAATTTCCATGCTGAATACAAAGAACTAAGCCTTTGATCATAAAGAAATAAAAACAGCAGAGGACATCTAATGAACAGGGACTTCCATTTTGTATTAGAGAAGTTCTGAGAAATATGATTTTTAAGTACCTACAGTTTTTATACAACATTCCAAAGTAAGTATGTGATCATTTGTCTGCCTTATGTGAACTGCAGTAGCAATTCCTTTTGCTTGCTTTGGTATTTTGTAGTCATTCTACACCAAAGATGGAAGGCAGGTGTGTGCACGTAATGCATGTACAAATGTTTTTTAAAAAAAATTGCACATTTTAACCACCACAGTAGAAGTTAAATGATTTCTCAGTGATGAACGTATGTAAATTAACAGCCATTCACTGTTACAAAAAGAATACACAAAACTAAGAAAGTAACACCAAAAAAATACATCAGGCCTTGCAATGGTCATGCCTTCATGCAAAATAGAAGCAGCCTGGTAAGTACCTATCTGACATAAATCTAGCCAGAAGACAAATCTGTGTGCACAATTACATCCAAGGCGTAAAATGGACACTTAACTTGTTACTATAAGGAAAAAAGATTTTCAGATCATAGACAGAAAGAGGCACACAGCTCTGTCTGAATACACTGACACTGAAACTAATGAAGGCTAAGCCAGCACAGAAGCTGCTGAAGAAAGGAAAGGCAGGTTTAAACCCAATGGGGCAAAAACATACTTAAAGCCCATCACAACTGTAGACATGCTTTACAAGTACATGCTTCTTGTCTTAATCTGGTGTGCTAGATTGTCAAACCACCTCATTCTAAACCAAATGTAGCTATAAGCTTTCACTGCCTCAGAGCTACCATTACAAGCAACTGTACTGGAGCTGGTGTCACGTCAAAAGCTACGGAAAGACACAGATTGATCCGAAGGTCAACACAGCTAGGAAGAGGGATTCTCAAGCCTCCTCTAATGAAAATTGTTAGAATTCTAATCTCTCCCACTGATAGGAAAGGAATAAATCTTTCTGCATCGGTTTCACAGGGTCTCTGTTTAAATGATCTCTGTGTAAAGCACTTCAGAAAATTCAGACAATGTTGTTCAGAGTTTTATAGAATGTGTCTGGGAAAATTATTTAGAAAAAGGGGGGATAACAAACATGTAATTTATCATGCTATCAGATCTGATTCTTTGTAGGAGTAAGATTAATAAATAAATATCTAATATCTTTTATGAGTAGCATGGAGGTATGGTGCTATTTCTATGATTTTTTAAAACATATATTTTACATAAGGGCATTACCTATTCATCAAACAAGACCATATTTGAATTCCGAATCGTACAATTAGTTTTGCATACCCTGAGGCAGCAAACCCCGTACAGGAAGCAAAGAAGTTCAGTTTGTATGCAGGATGTAAGCATGCATGTATACAGAGGAAAAAGAGACAAAACCTACCATGCCTTTCTATTGTCACTTTTCAAAAACGTTATTTCTTTCTTCCTCTATTTTTTCCCTACAGAAAAAAAAGGGTACAGTCAAAGGCTTCTTCAGCTCCTGTCAGTTTTATCCTGTACACAGTCCACTGCCCTGCAAATTTTACCTGTTATAGGACAGGAATTCTAGATTCAAACACTAATTTTTAATTCAGCGTACAATTGAAAACAAAACAAAAAATCAACGTGAACAAAGGTTTAGTTGGAAAACAGACTTTTGGACGAGGGAATAAAATATGCAATGCAGCCAGAGTTACAGATGAGCCAGCTGGCTTAAGCAATTTACGTATCATATTAAGTATGTGCCTGTGTAAATCTTGAGTATTACCTTTCTGGTTTATTTACTACAACACAGACTATGTTAAAGTACAAAAGTCACTTAACACTTTCCAACACTCTAAAAAAAAAATAAAAATAAATCAAGCAATTTTCTTCAAACACATAAAAATTAATGAACTTGGACAGACAAACACAAAAAGCCCTACAATGACACCTACTAAAGAGGTTTTTGCAGAATTTTATAACACGAACTCCAGTTCAAGAAACGGACTGAGAATAGCATGAATCTTAACCAAAGAAATCATAAAAGAAAACAGAGCCAAGCCTACTGTCTTTCAGTCATGCAACTGCTGGGATAATCTCATCATATATAAACGACTTAAGTGGCTGTATCTTTAATCAGTTTAAGTATTTTGTTATCCATAAAACTTTCAAATCAATTGCACTAGTAATGCTGACATCACAATTTGTGCCTAAATTCTCCTACGGACATAAACACATCAGAACTAGCTACTTAAGCTCTTTAACTCGTATTTAAGGATCTCTTAAACATAAATAGCTTTTCCTACTCAGCTACTTTTTTAGAAGAGTGTCATTTCTCTGCAGATCACCTCAAAGAACTGTTGAACCATAACACATAACTGTATGAATCCTTCTTTGCCTAGGAAAACTTACCAAGGAAGAACATTTTTCTAAGAAACACATATGATTTTTTTTTTTCCTGGGTCCTAAAGACAATTAAATAAATAAAACAGTTCAAATTTTTCTAGTTGATTTTTACTTTTTTTATTAAATCTCTAAGAGCTCCCTTTCTCTGTATTGATATATATTGATGGATATCATAGTCAGGTTTCAACCATTAGAAGCTTGGAAGATAATTTTTTTAATACGTTTAGTGTCCGATCATTACTGTTTTAAAATACAATTTAAAAAAAAAAAAGATTGTAAACTGCTGTGACACATCAAAGTCTCCCTTAACTTTTTTCTCTGAATATACAGATAGCAGGTAGGATAGCTGAACATTACAGAATAATGTGGTTGCATAAAAGAAAAAGTAAATAAACTTCCTAACAGTAAAAACCATTACAAGACTGGCCCAAGCCATACCTGCAGGCCCTGTCATCTACAAGCACTGCTAACTCCACAGAGATATAGTACATAGTGATTTGAGCTTTTTCTCTATCTAATATGTACCTATCAGGTCGCTGTTTTCCAACAATAATCAGTCTATTCAGGGCTTTTAACCCTAATTTCACTCTTAGTTCCTCCTTAATTAAATGGCAAGGCTCAGTGTCCTACATCTGGCATGTGTTTGTTTCATTTTGTATTAGCTGCAAATTACAAGTCATTAATTCCCTGCTCAGACCAAGAACACATCTCATTACATCACGGAACGCACCATCTTGAAAAAGTACGAGCTGCTTTAACTGCTAATCTTCATAATGTGGAAAACTGCCTTCTCAAACAGTCCTCAAAAGATCACAAGCCTTCCAAGCACAAAACGAAAGTCACCAAAGGCGAGAGATGAAAAACAGTCTGCCGAGGAACACGAGTTGTACATCAAACGCTACATTAACTGCACCCCTTCCTAACAAGGCAGCTGAGTGACATTCGCTAGTCAGAAATGGCGAGGATGAATCACCCACAGATGTCTTTTACACACTTAGAAAGGTATTTGTGAAAGGACTAGGTTAAGAAACATTCTAGTTTGAATATATTGCTGTTACAGTTTACAGTCAGAAAACTCTGTCTAAAGTCTGAGAGAACAATGGTTACTTATAAGTTTTCTTAATCTAAGATGTTAATTTATCTTTTTTTTGTGAGGCTATGTCTGCTATCTTAAGTCATATTCCCATGCATAGGGAAATTTATAATCTTTCTCTTTTTGTTTCACTTGCCCTTATTTTAATTAAAATGATCCTTTCTGCTCAGGAATTTTATTCCAACACATTCATCACTGACACCACGAAAGAAAGAGAATAGCTTTTGCTCCTTCTTTGACATATTCAGGACTGCAGCTGAACTGCCAACACTATCTATCACTCTTTTCATCGTGCTATATTTGAATCCATATATAAGCCTTTACAGAACAGAAACTCTTGAACTGCACCTGCAAACACTGTCCTGTTGGAGGTCAGACTCAAGGTACGCTTGCTGACCCAGTTCTATAAAAAGAATACTGCCACACTTCTGTACTGCCTTGGGTTTCCAAATATACGATCTCAGAAAGCATCTTCACAATTTAACACACATGCACACAAGTTACCTTAAAAGTAACTCAGTGAGAACAATTAGTGGCACATACTGGAGGCTGTTAATCACTGACCAGAAGCAGGTAAGAAGATGGAGTTCCACATGACTAGCAGCCAACTTTAAGCTATCAGAAGTCCTTTACAGCACACAGTGTGTTTGAAAAAAGAATGAACCCCTTGGACTCACTTTTTCTATCAACTTCCAGCTAGTAAGCAACTGAATTTAAAAAACCTTATTGTCCTCCTTCTGCTAGCCTTTCAACTCAGAGCTAACCCTGAATGCAGAAGTCTGCCCTACCACTTAGTTTAAAATTAAGGTATGCAAGGTAAATACTATAAAAAGGACTATATTTGAAGTCATTTAATATCAAGGGCACATATCATAAGAAAAGCTCTGAATCATGTTTTCCATTTGACCTACCACCTTAACATCACAAGACACTGGTGTTGGTAAGCAAGCCGGACAAACACTGAAGACTTCATGAAGGTCTTTACCATTTATAAAGGTAAACCCACGAATTTCTCCAGAAATGCACAAAAAGCATAGCACACCTTGATTAAAAAGTGTAAAACACACACAAAAAAAAAGGAATACTGGCAGAGATTTCCACGGGACTAACGTGGCTGTTCCTTTTCTATTAAGACTGCCACATGCAGCTTACACTCCACACCACATCCATGGGAAGAGGCTGCATGGCCTCATGTTCTACCTCTACACCACAACAGCATCCACCTCTGAAAAAACACTGTGTCAGACTCTAGGAAATCCCAATGGCTATCAATAAGCCCACCCACTGTATTAAACTATGTTTAAGTGAAGAGGATTATGTACTTTTTTAGCTGAAGAACACAGCCACTGCACATTGGCCTTGATAAATCTTGGAATCTTTTAATGTCACAACTTGCTATTAAAAAAAAAAAAAATCATACCTTTCAGAGGAAATCTTTGGATTCTTTGGAAGATTAAAAAATTATTAAGGAGAAAAGCAGGTTAACAACTTATGTTTGCTAATAAAAGAGATTATAGCAAAAATAGCTCCTATAGAACCTGTAGCAAGGGTGATGCCGACAACTCTCTTTAAGAAAGCACAAGCTATGAAGATTTGCATTGCTGTGGAGTTCTTTTATTTAGATTTCTATAGCATACTGCATCAACACTAATGAAGCACACACTATTTCTTAGCAATCATATCTGCATTGTTATTAAGTAGCAATCTTAACACTATTTTGAAATAGATACTTTTGAACATTTTAAGGATAACTGCCAAAAAAACCTTCAGAGTAATTTCAGCCTTCAGTCTTCCTTCTTTTGTAGTAAGTAAAGTACTTACATTAAAATTATGACTTCCTGTTCAAACAGTTAATTCAGTAAAAACCCCTTATACAGTAAAAAAGTATTCAGTGGCATAAAAGTGTCCCGTAACTACACAGATTATTCTTGCTCTTAAAGAAAAGGTTATTATGGCGTCAATCCCTTGACAGTATTACACTGAATAAACACTAGCTACTAGCTAGCATTTCAATTATCATGATACAGTCAAATCTGTATCCTTTTAACCACAGACAATCCAGATGACCTGCCAATCTATTTCCAAAATCGCTTTTAGATTCAACCATATCTGGAATTCCACAATGCTGCAGACTGTGGTCAAATCCCACCTTGCTGCTCCTGCTCAGACACTGCAGCAGACAGAGACCCTCGTATGATATGGCTGCCCCCCCTACACATTACTATGCCTACCCTCATCGTTTGGGTAAAGGGAATCAACGGAAAGTATCCATTTTCTGGCATATCTCACCCACTACGTTTTACCTTTCTGAAGTACTAAAAATAGATTGCGATTAAAACACAGAATAGTAACATATCCTAAAATCACAGTGGATCACTCTTCCTCTGAAAGTGGCATCTGTTTGGATCCTACAATCAGTCTGCATGTATCATAAGCGTGTAAGAGAAAAATTTATTCTCTGTATACATTCCAAAACCCTTCTAACATCTCAGGTTTCAAATGAAGCTGGATGGAAATAAGATCCTTCTACGCATTTGTTATCACATCAGAGATTACTCTTTGTCAAAGCTGAAGCAAGTGCAAGAGAAATCTGACAGGCATGTGCCCAAGGCGGTTTAGTAGACCCAGTCAGGAGCCTAGAGGAACTACATCACTTTCAAGAAGGTACATGCTTATTAACTGTTAATTGAGGCTATCATCTTTTACAGGTTAGTGGTACATACCTTCCTTACTCTTCCAACATACTTATTAAACATCCTCAGACCTGTGGCAAGATCAAAACCCCATTCTTTTCCAGAATAATAAAACTAAACACAAACCTCTTCCACCGTTTGGTAGTCTTGGGCAAAGAGCTTTAATGCCAATTTGTTAATTTTAATTACGTCCACACAATTTCTGAAGACAAACTGCAAATCACAAAGCCTCCTACCCCTTGGAGCAAGGGAGTTGTCTTTTTTTGTACTACTGCTGTGTCAACAACAAATAACGTCTGTTGACCTTCTTCAAAGCTGGCACTTAGCTTCTTGTGAGCGCTAATAAACACTTCCAAGCAGCCACCACCAGACCTCAAGAAAGCAGAGCATTTTGCTTGTTCACTAAAGCACTGACACAACAGACCACTCTAGGCCACACAGGATTTGCCTTGTGCGTATGACTACAAAGCCCACCTCACTGGATCATTTCAACAAAATGATCATGACTATATTAACAGCAGTTACATAAAGCCAGAATAAACACACTTAAATGCATCAGAAGGCAGAAGTAGAATCATTTAAAAAGTCATTGTATTTACCCTTAGTTATTAAAAATGCTTGTCACAAGAAGCAAAGATACATCAGAAAAAATCAAGGCTAATTATTAAAAAAAAAATTGTATTGTCGTTTAGTATTTTGTAGTTACCAAGACACGCTTCATAAATTACCTACTTTAAATGGATTGAAAGGAAATTTTGACTGTATTTGTAAAGAAATACTGTCAAGACAGTCTGAGTTACAAATCCATCATCATTATCAAATTTCACAGTTTTTACCCTCAATATTCCAAGAATCTACATTTATTTCTGTGTGGAAATGGCACTTGGCTCTTCACAGACTTGCTAGCTTGTGCAACCATGTCTTCAGTGAATCCTGAATCTTGGCAAGACATTTCTAACAGGCTGATTCTAGCTGGTCAGAGTGTCTCTTTGGGACTGGAATAGAGGGGCACAGTAACATCAAAGTGTTTTCAGAGCTACTTGTCTTGCAATTTTAAGCTGTCAACCGTGTAGACAAAATGTTTTTTTCAGCTTGACTCTAGTTCTTTCATTTTGCATTATTTTTGGAAAGAACTGTTTTATTGACTAATCAAAGTAAGCATCCATTTATATTATCTATTTACCTAAGTGCTATTTAGAGTTAAGATAAAAGCACAGTAATGCTCCCATCAAATCAGACTTCCATAACACACTAAAAACCCCCATCAGCTTCCACGTGGTAACATCAGACCTATAATCTTAACCAAATCTACTTTTTATGGCATACCTATAACCATTTAAAAATGCCTGCAGGAAGGGCAGAGAAGGCCACATCTTGCCTCACATTATTGGATCTATGTGGGAAGCTTTGCTGACAATTTACTGTAAGTACAGATTACATTGCTCTTACATGCTTGAGGACGTTGAAGAGAAGGGTTATTTGAACCAAACTGAGAAACCCAGCAATTTCTTCTGCAGACATAAAAGGAACATCCACAAACATTGCTTCAGCACACACCAGCCTTTAGGTTTAACACATCCTTAAACCTGGTTTTGAAGCTACCTAATAGTTCATATTAAGATGCACAAACTGTGTAGTCTCCCTCCAAGCTTTAGGGAAAGTAGCCTCCCCCTGCTTATTTTTCCATTAAAAAAACATAAAATCCAAACCCACTAATCTAATTCTTCCAAAATGACTACAGAAGAAGAGCTGCACAATTAAATAGTTCAGGCATTATCCCTAGTATTGAGAAGGAATTAATTCTACTCCATTAAACACTACATCAAAAATTTACACTTTCACTAGCAATCACCAGTTATCAGACTAATTTTTTTTTTTTATACTTTGCAAATTTCATTTCATAGAAAGCAAATGATGCAATGGTCCAGAAGTAGTCCAGAAAAACAACCTTGTATCATTCACTGTTTCTTACTTACAACAGCAGAGAGCTGATTTTGTTGTAAGGTTGGGAATAATTTCCTTCTTAAGTACTCCATAATCCGCGGGGCTTACTCAGATCGTCTTGAACTCTACTGGGCCAGGAGGTACTGAGCACTACAGCAGGCTCTAACCCAGCATCTAACACTGTACCCTTAATATTCTGTGCACTCACACCTGAGAATCAAACCATATTTTTAGCCTCCTCTCAGTGATCTTTCACATTCATAGTTTATCTTAGTGTTGGGACACTGGGTGCTCCTTTGGAACTCCTGAAATACTGGCTGTGGTAACAACACTAGCGTGACAGTTCCCACCATCCTGCTGCACTACACCACTCTTCTGGTGGACTGACACAGAACAAGAGCACACATCAACTGGAAAACAGACACAAAAGAAATAAAAAGTAACATTTTTAATACTATTTTTTAAACCACGTTGTTTGGATAAATCTGTTTTGAAAGCACCCCAGTCCTGAGGATGGCAGAACAGCCACTTCCTAAAACAACTGTGCCACTAAAAGCAATGTATCATGCACTTTCAAGTATTGCTCCATGTGCAGCCAGACTTGGGGAGGGGGGTGGGGTGGAGAAAAAAAATTCATAAAATCAGCCAGGCCATTTGTTAACACAACAACTGGGTAATGATCAAGATTCAATGGCCACACAAACTACATGCAGGCTCTGTAATTCAAACCCCACTGCCCATTGCTTTCAAAAATACGCTGTGCATCTCCGCTCTCTACCTGCATTCTGCGCAAACTCCAAACTAACAATTTTTTTCTGAAGTTAAACGAGTACTCTAAGATTAGTATTTTAAGTGTACTCTAAAATCAAAATGCAGCATATAATATTAACTTAAAAGTACTGTGAGAGAAATTGATACTAACTGAATAAGAAAGACTTAAAAGGAGACTAATTGAATCATTAATCTGCCTTTACCTCTTTTCTGAACAATGGAAAGGAGATGTAATTAAGTAATGGCAAATTACTGGGACAACGAGTCAAAGTCAACCTGTGGTGCCTCTCGCCTTTTCAAAAGATACAGGATGGATAAGAAATCCTTGAAAAATGAAGACATCTGGCTAAGACATCTATCAGCACCATAACAAAATCTTACCTTTCATCTCTGCATGATCTCTTCACCCCCCAGGAATACCCACCCAAGCATCAGCATCCTGTGTTTCAGAATCATCCCAGACCAGAACCCCTCGGAACAGTTTTATCACATCATAGAAGTGTTTGGGTTGGAAAGGACCTTTAAAGGTCATCACCACTTCAGCAGCCCACCTCAGCTCAAACCCTGGGTGCATCTGGGTGGAGACGCTGTGAAGATCATAGAATAATTTGGGTTGGAAGTGACCTTTAAAGGTCCTCTAGTCCGACCCCCCTGCAATAAGCAGGGACATCTTCAACTAGATCAGGTTGCTCAGAGTCCCCTCCAACCTGACCCTGAATGTTTCCAGGGATGGCGCATCTACCACCTCTCTGGGCAACCTCTTCCAGTGTTTCACCACCCTCAGTGTAAAAAATTTCTTCCTTCTATCTAGTCTAAATCTACCCTCTTTCAGCTTAAAGCTATTACCCTTTGTCCTATCACAACAGGCCCTAATAAAAAGTTTGTCCCCATCTTTCTTATAAGCCCCCTTTAAGTACTGAAAGACCGCAATAAGGTCTCCCCAGAGCCTTCTCT
>VYZM01002078.1:58424-81151 GCA_013398915.1 Dromas ardeola | reverse complement strand
GCCGCCCCGCCCAACATGGCGGCTCCCCCTTCTTCTCCCACAGGCCCCCGCGCGCCCTTCTTTCCCACCGCGCCCACCCTCTCCCCCCACACACACCCATGACGTCATCTCTCCCCTTCGCAGGGGAGCGGCAGCAGGCGGCCGGTCGCGAGGGCAGCGCGAGCGCAATGGCCTCCCCGCCGCCCCCTCAGCGCGGCACCCGCCTGTCGCCGCCGGGAGGGCGAGGGGGATGCTGATGAAGGCCCTCGGGGGTTCGGTGGCGAGGCCCCAGGCAGACAGCCCCGAGGGCGGCGGGCGGGGGCCACGCTGCGCCTCGCCGAGGCCTCGTTTGGCCGACGCGTGAATAAGTGGGGAGTAAAACCCGGTATTTCCTCGGGGCGGCCTCCGACGCTGAGGTGGTTTCGCTCCAGAGCGGGGCACCACTGCAGGTGCTCTTCATGGTGGTGGTACCGAGTGTCCTGGAAAGAAGTTTTGGGTTTTGTTTCTGTAGAGCAGATGCTGCGGTGACAGCTGAACACCTGTGGGACAATGGCAGACGAAGAGCTCCACAGCACACAGCCGGCTCAAGGTGCAACTTACACCGGGGAATCTGAGGCTGAAGTACAAATTCTGTGAAGGCTGGACACCCCACTTAAGGCTAATTATGTGCTCTTAATGTATTTAAGCACCCTTGTCTTTGTTCCATATTGAACCAAGTGAAAGATCCCTACTCTTCTACAGGGTTACATGTAAAAAAAAAGATTTCCATGAGAACTCGGTGGCACTTGTCACAAGAACTATTTCTTTGCAGCTTCCAATTTCATTCCCACTCTCGCTACAGACGAAGGACCAGTCGCAGTATTTTCTTCATGTTGCTTTATGTTCTGCTAGGTAGAAGTTAAGCCCGGAATTGAAAGATGGAAGGAATTGAAGTCTCAGATGAAAAAACAGTTAAATACAGCAAAGCAGTAAAATGCACATTGAAAATGATCAGGGATCAGTAAGAGCCTAACTTTATGAAAGAATTATTAATGTCTGGGCAGAATATTATGATGCATTACCATCTGACCTCCAAATAGGAATGGAATGGTTCCAATGTAGGTTGAAACAATCACCTAGCCCAACTGCCTGTGTAACTCCTGCAGTACATGCAGGGTATGACTCATAAGCTAATGGAAACACAGGGAGGTATAGTGGTAAATCAAAATGTGCAGCCTCACCTAAATGCCAGTATCTAAAACACACAGGGAAAGCAGAGCTTACATCTGTTTGCCTTCACATACAACATCGAGCAAGCCTACAAAATGGCAGATGTGAGAACAAGAGTCAGGTGAGAAAGCAAGACTCCCAAAAAGAAGCAGGAAGATGGAAGAGGAATCAAAGCTAATGCTGCTGTTAAAGAGGCAGAAGAACAGGAAGAGTCACAGAAGGCCACAAGAAACAAAACAAAGTTCAGGGAACATGGATTGTCTGCATGTTGCAAATACAGAGTCGCTGTTGGATTTGAAAAGCTGAGGGAACTGAAGTTTACTTTCTGAATACCACTCACTGATTGATTGATAACTTACACAGGTCAAGCTGTCCAACAAAAAACAATTGTGATACTAGTATTTCAGAGCAGCAACTTCTTGTGTTCTCCATCTTCATTTAAAACATTTCTCTGGGATCTTTGTATTAATAGATTACCATAATATTTTAGTTTTGACAGGTAATACAGGCTAACTATGTATAATAATGTGAAACTGGTGTTTGCACAGTACTATGAAAAGGAAAAAAAAGATTGAAGGGCATTCCTTTATACAAACTACATTTTAAAAATAAGAGTCACGCCAATTGGTCCACAGGTTCAGAGTATTTTCATGAATATGCAAGAGATTTATTTAAAAATAGGACATGCCCTAATTACATAATTATGCAAGAGAACTGATTCAAAGGAACCACTCCTGTCTTTTGACTAAACAATATTCATGGCTTTCTTCCTATCGCACATTTGCTTTAAAAGATTTCCTGCAATTAGCTGCTTACCCGAGGGATCTGAGCATCTCTGAACAAAGCAACTACTCCAGCTATGACCCTGATTCATAATACGCTGGCTAATCAAGTATATGCATGCTGGCAATTTCCCACATAAGCAGCACACACTATAAGCTCCCTCCTGCAGGAAGGGTGATTAGCTCAATGGAACCAAAGTGCAGTATTACTCCCCTCTGTTTATGGCACACGGCAGCAGATAGACACAGAAGAGTCTTGGTGCGGGTGCTGCTTCTTCAAGTTTCTGCCCGACTTGAAATATCGCAAGAGTTGCTCTCCATTTGGATCTTGTTTTTCCTGTCCCATCTACATAAGAATTACCCAAGTTCATCTAGCAGTAAAAACTATTTACTGCCACATTTCCATCTTCTCTTAGGGAACTACTTATGCTGTATGCCCTGTGTTTAGGCTGAAGTCATCTAGACATGCTGTCTCTAGAATATTTTTTGTCTGCCACCAACAAGGTCACCGTGGTTTTCTGCAGACATCTGAGTGGATATTTAAAACAAAACCCCAAAACACATTATTTACAATGCTGGATTCTTTATTCTCAATATACCTATTTCCCTGCTCTCCCAGAAGAGGGAGGGAGGTTTGTATTTCACAGTGGGAGGGAAAAAAGCACAGTTCAATTAATGCAGCCCAGAGCTCTTACGTTTTGAGGTGCAACAGTGTGAGAAATACACGCACCAAGCTAGGGTCCGATTTGACTGACATCCACATATAGAGCAAGCGTCTATAAAGAAATTCAGGTTCACTTCATTTAAGAAGTGTGGGTCGTTTTATTTTATCATTGTTACTCAAAAAAAGTAATCCTCCTGGCTTAGAGGATCTTTCCTCCAGAAGAGACAAAAGTTTTTTAAATCTAATCCTACAGTCTATAAAATCTATGACTTCATTTTATAAATATGGACTGCAATAAAGCAGTACATTGGAATAATTTCAGCTGCTGCTAAAGTGCTCTTTAAAAGCATCCTGGCAATAATAAATATTGAAAGGCCAGATTCAGCAACCTGTCTGGCTTTTCATCACAATCACTTGACAGTTGCATATGCTTTTAGTTTGTATTTCCTACAAGAATGTCTTTATGGAAAAGAGGAAACATAAAAATCAGTGCTCAAGAGTCAGAAGTGTCAAGTACGCGGTCCCAGGCACAGTTTTAGCCTAACTCCTTTGTGCATATGTGCAATTACTGCACGCAGGGCTACATTGTTATCAGGGAGTTCAGGCACTTTGAAGTAAAAGGTCTGTATTTTGTTTGACATGACTCATTGTCATAGTCAAGATGCCTGAACATACCATTGGGAACCCACTGTTGGGTATGGCATTAAAGTACTAAGTAAAATAAACATTGATCATGATCCTGCTTCCCAAGTCAATAAGCTTTATTTACATGCAAGTGAGTTCTCCTTTTTCAGAGTCACAAGGATTCTAGAAAGCCGTAACAAACGAAAGGCAGTGCCATTTTCCCTGCCATTTTCTATCCACAGAGAAATAACAAGGAAATAAAGCATGCAGTGTTAATTCAACTCTTAACAGGCCATTTCATTAGTTAATTTCTGTTGCTTTTTTTAAACAGAGCAGGATGCTTGTGCTGGACATTAACATTTTGCTAACCAGAATTCGTTTCATCTCCCAGCTATTGCAGAGCAGTGCTATTGTTAAAGCCCAAAAGATATTGAAAGGTTTTAAGACGCCCATTAAATTAGCTTTAAAACAGTTCTATTGTGAAAAACAGACTTAAAACCCACAGGTATTACAGTTAAAATAACCACTTGAAAGCTAGAAACTATTAGAGAATTTGCGTGTCAATATTAATGTGAACATAAAGAAAAATACTCGACAATTTCAGCAAACCAGCTATATTTATATATCCCATTTTCCACTGTGATCTTCAAAGTAGTAAGTGATCAAGGAGCTAAGAATTGCACCCTTTGACAAATGATAATACTCTCTGCTATATGAATTTACAGACACCGTCAGTATTTTCCAAGACCCTACTTTTAAGCATCAAAATTCCCAACAGATTAAGGGTTTGCAGAGGTGAGCTTATGACGATAATTAAACTTGTATCTTTACTCCCTGCTTTCAAGGAGTATGTTCCCACCTCTACAAGAGAATGCTCATGCCAGTACATACTTACTCTGCTCAACCATCAGTTTTTGTTCTTGCTTCTGCCACACCTCTTATTTCATTGAAAGAAAAGCAACTCTCTTACTTGTTTCCATGTTCTGTAGTCAGCTGATAGTTGGCTACCAGCACCCTTCTAGCTTGGAAAGACTCTCTTCTCCATATTCACTCTGCATGACTTTTAGTGCTTATACATGAAGAAAGATAGTGTTTCATTTACACTTCTCTCTTCCTTCCTCCGTACTCTCGCTTTCCAGTGAGTTTATTCTCTCCTGGGTTTCAGTTGCTCATTCAAGGTTATGAGAATTATTAATCATTGCACATGAGTCACAGGAAGCTACATTTATTTCTGTATGCACCTACCTCAGTCACTGAACCACTGCAGAAGTGTATTAAATCTTCCAGAGGAAATAAAAAAAAAAACAGTCTGTTGGTGGAATATCAGAATCTTGGCCACTACTAGAGTAAGAATATTCAGTGTGTGATATACTACGTCTCTTCACCCTCCCATATCTTTACTTGCCAACTATGACTGTGCTCCCTTTCTATTGGGATAAGGCCTAGTATTAATAGGAAAAAAAAGTTTATTCCACAAACAGAACAAAGCACAAAATCTTTGACAGTCAGTGTTCAAACTCAGGAACACTTGGCTAAAAGCAGAAAACAAAAGGATCATCTCTACTGATTTCTAAGTGCCTGCTTTATTACTACTTATATCATCCCCTTCCCTTTCTTCGAACACCAGCCGTTTGTTACCTATATGGTGTGTCAGCACTCCTTTATGGAGATTTGCTAACTCATGAGGCTTTGCTGCCAGATTACTTGCAATTAGATTAGGTGAGACTCTTACCTCGATAATCTTGGTAGTGATTGCAGTGTTTTTTCCATGGTGAAGGAGACTTTTAGGTACTTTCTCCTCATTAAATTCTCCAGAGTTTCACTGTGAAAAATGCTTTTTCTCTAAAAAAAAACACCTGTGAGGGCCGTGATTTTGATTTCAGTCACACATCAGTGTAAATCTGGGATAATTGCATTAATCAGTATGAGATTTTTCTTTTTTTTGAGAAGTGAATCTTTGAAAGTGCAAGAAAGGCATTCCTTTTTCCAGCCAACATTCGTCAGAGGCACAGACTGGAACATAAACTTGTCTCGGCACCAGGGAAACTAGTACTTCCTCATGGAGATATAAAAGATGCATTCTCTTTATTCTAACTAAGATTCCTACATACATTTATAAAAGAAGGAAGCTGTGATTTTTCAGATGCTGCCTTTTATTAAAGCTCATGCATATGCTAACCACAAGAAATTACAATGCCAGTGTATGCCTGCATGTGACCTTTTCCAAGTAGAAATTTGCACCTCCTGATGAAAGAGAACTAAGTCTCAAAAGTCTAAAAGGCATTACAGATAGCCACCTCACCTGGCCTTTTTCTAAAAGTAATTATCAAGCAGTAATTATCAAACTCTATTGAAAACCAAGCAGGCATCTTGCCCTTCCTGCCCAAGAACATCACTCCTCCAATGTTCAGTCTCAAGGGTAATATATACATATAGATATTGTGCCAAATTGTGCCATTTCTTTCCAGCTCTTTTCCCTTGCTAGTGATTAGCCCCATTTCTCTACCTGTTTGCATTTCTAAGGAGGTCCTCAAATGTAACACTTCTCTTTTATACGTTTGATTAAATTACTGCAGAGAAAGAAGATTCTTCCCTGGGTAACCCTCTTAGCGGGTCCTTCCTTCACTCACCTGTCTAGGAGATTCTGCACTTCTTTCTCCCCTCCTGACCATCAATTTGCTTGGCTAAACAAACCAAACTCTTAATCTCTTTAAGAGAGATTCTACATCTCCTTGATTATTCAACTCGCCCTTCGCTGCTCCCATTTGCCTCATCTTTCTTGAGCCTAATGTGCTGCAATTGTTTGTGCCATAGTCACTATTGAAAATGATTGTTCCCAAGTCTGATTTATCAGTAACCTCCTTTTAACATGATGTATTCCTTTTTTGCACATGCCGCAGTAATTGCCAAACCCTTATTCCCCTTTCAGTTCTTCTGTTAAATGCTTTTCTCTCCTTCTCAACTAAGATTCTGTATGGAATTACACCAAATTCACTTGGCATCCAAGCTTGATTGGAATTACTGATTTTTTTATGGGAGGCCATTTTACATTCGGTTTTCATTGTTGGAGTTTGTCTTGGTTAAGAGGGCATTCAACCCAAGACAGTACTCAGCTGCACTGGACCGGGGAATTACTGGTAATACAGTATGCCCCCAGGGAAAGGGGAATGGAAATGTTTCTGCTGTGCGACAACTGTTTCTGTGCCAATGACCAATTATGTCTCTACAGAAAATGGCTTCTGTGAGTAAGCCTGCGGCTGGCTGGCTGGTATAAAGTACGTGGGGCTGAGAAGAGCAAAGTGACTCTAGAAATCAATAGGAAACAGAACTGCCTGTGCCAGGTATTTTACTCCTCATCCTGCCTCCTGGGAAATAGACCAGATGCAGGATAAGGAGAGATGATCTTATTCCCAGGGGTTTGGATATGAATTCTCTCTCCTTGGTGCCTCCCTCTTCCCACTGCAAGTATGTACTGTGAAGTTTATGCTTCAGTTTCAGATGTTGTAATTCCTATCTTTTCTGTTGTAATTCTACCTTTTAAAATCTGCTTTAATTAAACATTTTCTTGCCAGTTCACAGAGAAACCCATTGAAAGGTATGAAGTTCAAAGACATGCCATGGACAAACTCTTCACTTCTGTATCTTCACAACGATAGAGAGGAAAACAGGGTATGTACATCGTTGCTAGCAAGGCTTAGACTTAAAACATTAGTGAGATGATTGCATAGCTCACTCCTACGAGATGGATGGTGTGTTTTATCTCTACAGGCTTGTCTGTCTGTTAGAAGAGGGCAAATATTCTTGAAGAACTCAATCTGTGGACAGTCTCCAAAAGGTCTATCACAGAGCCTGATAGCCCAGATGAGAAGGGGTTGAGAGAATGATTTTAAATCATCGTTGTGCCTTCTCAGTCCTATACTATTCCCTGCTCCCTGTGTGATTTAGACAACCACAAGGACCTGGCTTCCATGTGATAGTTCTGCCCAGGACATCCACGGGGTCCATCTGTAACCTAGCCTATCCACACTTAACATACCCCCTATATTAGGGAATGTGAAAGGAGACCTTAGAAACTAGCCTTGTAGGTGTCAATTTCTGAAGAAAGGAACTCCTCATACATCTGTGTTTTAGGTGCTTTAGAGACCAGTAAAAAAAAAAAAACCAAAACCCAAAAAAAACCCAACAAAAAAATGAATAGCATCCCCTCATTGGTTTGTCAAGTTTGGCAGATACTGCTGCATCACATCATGTTCTGAAGGTTTTCCTTGTGCCAAAAAGGCTAGAATCAATTTAGTTGTAATTTATGCAGTAACTAGCTAAGGAAGAGGCAGTTACCTCATCAGTGTGTAGATCATCACAGATATTCTGAGGATACCATTTGGCTTCAGAGCACAAATCATTGAACACAGGCATTAAAAGCAGGACTCCTTGACCTTTGACTTTGGTGGCCAGTTGGGCATAGTACAGTTCACAGAAAATAGAGCTTGTAGTCACTTCTTTCAAGGAAAAAAAAAATCTGTGCCACCACAGTTCTCTACATCATCAGCATCATTAAAACACCTGGACTGTTTGAGGTGTTTTGGTTACACTGAGCAGTTCACTCCATCAGTTAACAGCAGTCTCCTGGGGCAGTTCTGGGGAATTGCTGAAACGTGCCATATGCAGTACATTAGATTTTTGAATCCGTGTATTCTAACATAAAATTATTCCTTAATATTTAAAATAATAATTATGTTTTAATGAAAGCTGAAATATACTGAAATTGTTTCAAAGATATATATATATATATATAGTGCACTTTTACATAGTTTATCAAACCCTATGTATTGAAAATAATGTAACTGTAAACAGAACTGAAACATGCCGCAATAAACACTAGGAGAAAGCTGGGAACAACCGATATATATAAATTAGCCATGAAAGTGAAATGTACTGCCTACACAGTGTTACACTTGTTATTACATGCTGAAGGGCCACAAAGTACACCATCACCATATGTTTGAAAACTGTCATGACTCACATGGAACAGGCTGATGAATAATAGTATCTTCCTTCATCAGTGTATAACACTGACCAGAAATCTACCCAGCAAATGGTTCCATTGTGGGCAGCAATTTTACATGCCCCATATCCTTGTAATTAACTACAAAATCGTAAAAGTGTTACCGCCAGGTTTACCATGCACCAATGCAGAAAGCACTCTAAGTATCTTTAAAGGAAGGTTCACACATTTGTCATTTCCCATCCCACTCATTTTGCAGACAAAGGAGGCTGGAATGCTGTGTTACCAGCATTCTCATTAATTTAACATACCTTCTTGCTCTTTGAGTTTTTGGCTGTGAACTCTGTTGGGTAGTGCCCAAATCCAAAGATTATAATGTAAATAAGTGAGATTGCTTTTCTAATTTACATGTAAACATATAATAGAACCAAAAGTTGGAATATATTAGAAATAGAAGTTGAAGTGATATTGTTAATTGCATACGAAATTGAACACTGAGTGCTAAGTGGCTGTTAGATAATACCTATAAATTATAGACTCAAGACAGTAAGTAATAAGCTGCTTTGCTGCTTTTAGAGAAAGTGTGAACCTCATGATTCAAAAGCCTGCGAAAAAATCTTCCTAAAATGGAAACATGCCCTGTCCAGCGGCAACTTTTCAGCCACATTCTCCCAGCATCAGCCTATTTTACCCCATCCTATGGCAATCAGATATATGGCTGTGATGCCGTGGAAACTGCTAAGCACGGCAGCAAGTCTCCAGATGTAACACTGAATAGACCCCTCTTTTCCCAGCAGCAAAAGCAGCACCAGGGAAGAAGCAGCAGAGGAGCATAGCAAATGAATTAATTTTGAGCATCTCTCATCGATTAAAATCTCTCTATAATATCCTATGGCAGAGCTGATTTTTTTCCTTTGAAGTGAGCTTGAATTCTCCTTTTGACACAAATTAGCACCTGTGGCTATTTACTCATGTGTCAGCTTAGTATTTTGTTCTGGTTTTCATTGTGGAAGCTTTTATGAGACCCAAGGAAACTGGAGGTTTTCCCAACATGACATTGAAAGTGAAATATTATTTTAGTAAAAGTGAGAAGATGGGGGTAAATCCAGAAGATGTTTTCTTACATATTAAGTGGAATTTAGTTTCCATTTTGTCTTTCAGTCTCATACAATTTTGGACAAATATGAGTTTTCTACTGAGGTATTTATAGTTTCCACGGCTAGTAAGGTCAGAACTATCTTGACTTGGCTTATTACAGAGTATTTATGCTATGTCATACCATCTATTTTCTATATGACACTCCAGAATAAAAAAAAAAAAAAATCACTTGGAAAGCAATCAAGGCAGTCAGTTAGTCTCTTTTGCAATGTGCAATTCATGGATTTTGCCTTCTAATATAGCTTTGACTACAAAATCTGTTTTGCAAAACAACACCTCTCCCCCCCCAATCTAGACTTCTAATTATTCAAATCATTCTAGAAATGAAAATCTGTAGGTTTTCTGGAACCCTTTAAAAACAGCCAGTGTATGTTACACACTGATCATCATATGAAAAATTTTCCATGGCAGGGATTTATTACAAAGATGGAGCTAAAATTTGTCAACAAGAAGTTCTTTAACAATGAGATATGAATAGTGACCTGAATTTCTTATAATTCTGAAAGTTGCATTTTGCCTGTTAATGTGTTTTGGCTCAGCAGATGAAAGTTAGCACAGCCAAGTCTGCAGGTGAATCATATCAGTGGGTTCTTTGGAGGCAGCAGTGTGAACAGAGTACTGCTGAATGCCAGCAGTGCTTGACTGGTGTGGGGGCTGCTGGAAACTCATGCCAGTTGTGGGCCATCAAAATAGCTTCAGGGCTACCCCAGCTTAGGCTGGGTGCTAATTACATAATCGAATGGTAGGGGTTGGAAGGAACCTCTGGAGATCATCCAACCCCCCTACCAGAGCAGGTTCACCTAGAGCAGGTTGCACAGGAACGCGGCCAGGCGGGTTTTGAATGTCTCCGCGGGTTTTGAATGTCTCCAGAGATGGAGACTCCACCACCTCTCTGGGCAGCCTGTTCCAGTGCTCTGCCACCCTCAAAGTAAAGAAGTTCCTCCTCATGTTGAGATGGAACTTCCCATACTCAAGTTTGTGCCTGTTACCTCTTGTCCTGTCACTGGGCACCACTGAAAAGAGCCTGCCCCCATCCTCCTGACAGCCACCCTTTAAGCATTTATAAGCATTGATAAGATCCCCTCGCAGTCTTCTTTCTTCCAGACTGAAAAGACGCAAGTCCCTCAGCCTTTCTTCATAAGAGAGATGTTCCAGTCCCCTAATCCTCTTGGTAGCACTTTGCTGTACCCTCTCCAGCAGTTCCATGTCCTTGAACCAGGCAGCCCAGAACTGGACACAGTACTCCAGATGCTAATTGCCTCCTAGCACCTCAGACCCAGTCACAACACACCTGGGGCCACCCCTAAGGATGAGAACCTGCATAACCAGAAAGCAAAATCACTGTGCCTTTGCCTGAAAAATGTAAGAAACTCAATTAAATGGGTATCTGGTTTGAACTAGTAAAACACAAGCAGCTGGCTGAAACAGGGACCGTGTCTTCTGAGCATTTACATGGCTTCTAAAACTGATTTTGACCATACTATAAAATACTATAAAATAGTATTTCCCCTGAGTAAGATCACACTTAAAAAGGGATCATGTAATTTTTTGCCTGTACTACTTCTAGCCAAAAGGACTTCTTTTGCACTTTGACAGCATCTGCTATTTGAATATATCAATCAACTAAATCTCACAATACTTGGGTAAATCTTAATCCATTAATGAATGCAAAGGCAAGGCACAAAGAAGTGATTTATATAATAATGAATATTAATGACTATGTATTTCAAGATTATTACATTCCATATACTTATAAACTCTTTTTAACAAATAAACTCATAAGAAATAAAGTAATTACGGGGTTATTATTCTGTGAATCAGTTTACATCAGTCAGTGGATATAATTTTTAATATGAAAATGTTATTCATGCATATTACAGTTCCAAGCATATATTATCGTTTCCTGAAAGCAATTCAATCTCCCAGCCTTTATGCAAAATATTGGCCCGTGGGCTCTGCACAGGATGTAAATTAAGTTTTTGTTTGGCTAAATCTGATTGTCCTGTAGGATACCAATCTTACTTAAAGACAGCAGAAGTTAAAAATTGCAAGCAGAAAACAGTCCCCTTAAAATGTGGCCAGAAAGGGTCAGTTTCTAAATAACAAATCTGCATTTTGAACTAAATTTTGATTTTGTCACCAAGAATTTTCAGTTAACTATAGAAGCTATCTTCTCAGTAGTTGCTACATTAAAACTCCTAATGAAATTGAGAAATGCATTTTTTTTTTTTATGATGCGTATATAAAGGTGCTACAATCACTTCAAACCAACCTTTAGTTGGTCTGCCTCTCAATCCCCATTTGACTCTTTCTCTGACTCCTCTCATATTCTACTGAAATTAATGCTTCAGTAGAGAAATTCAGTGAACAGCAAAAATCCGCACAGATTATCAAAATGTAATCACCCCTAGTCAATACAAATGATCTAAAATTATTTGAATATTACCAAAATACTGTTGCTTTATTATGCACTTACTGAGGAGACAGATTAAAAAGCCACATGCTGACACTATTAAATATCCAATACTGCTAGTTCCTTCTGATAGGATTAGCTAAATACCTAAATGATACAAACCCTCCTCTGTGTTTTTCCTATACTCAGAAAACGTGCACAGAAAAGTCACCCTTTGATCTATTTCACTAGCTTCAGTTACTGTAGCAGGCCTTTGTATACATAAAAAAATTATTTTAGTAGTCTGTGGCAGCTTCTTATTCTTCCTTTGATGTATAAAGGATTTATGATCAATAATATCTAAAAGCAGCTGGCATTATTACAACTGCTCTGAATCAAGAAAAAAAATACGAAAAGTAATGCAACACTGGCAAAAATGATACGGCTTTTGGCTGTTCAGAAAGTGTAATTATCTCAACAAATGTATGTGGTTTTGGTAATGAGACTCAAAATTTCAGATGGATTATTTTTAATAACATCTTTGCACAGTGGTTTTATTAGATATTCTAAATCAGAGCTCAATGCTTACCTAATAGATAAATACCTCACTCCTTCAATAGGCTTTAGATGAAGGGATCCAGCACACCACACAGATCTTAATGAAGGCAATGCCATAAAGGCATGAACTTAACCTACAAGCAGTTCAGAGCAGAATCCTGACGTGATCCATCATATGCTGACTGTATTTAGGGTGACAACACTAAAATACACATTCAGAAAACAGTTTTAACTGTTAATTGACTGAAGAGCAATCCAAACCTTCCATCTGAATTCCCACATCTCCCCTGTGCCAACAGTAGAACACTTATATCTGCACGATGAGGCATATTAATTCAACTGACATCTAACACTTTTTTCCTTGGATTAGTTCTAGCAGTGAACCAATTTCCTGATCTGGTTCAGCAGGCAGACACAAAAATGGCTGTGTTAATAAAAGTGAGCAGCTCAGAAGATGAAAATGCTTCTTTTGATTGACCTCCATGCACTTAAAGCATATGTGAAATTACCTCAGGGATCTTATACGTAGGCTGATAGAACACGCAGCTATCAACCACCCGTTCTGGTCTCTGCCTTTCAGGGATATTTTCTTATATTACCCAATCATTCCTTTACACTAGAACTGTTTATTAAAGTGTGCATTCGCATTGTTGTCAAAGCTTATCTACTGTAAGATAAGATTTACTGTAAAGCCCTGAAGAATTACATCACATACCTCCAGCAGTCTATTTCAAAAATTTGTTTTCCTAAAGAAACATGGCATTTTGTAACTTTTTAATAAATATATACCTTTTACAGTACCGATGCATTGACTTTCACAAATAGTATTTTCCTAGAAGTGCTGGTTATCACCTCAGCAAACACTAATAATACCTGTTCTCATATATTATTAAGACAACTGTTAAAACCAAAATTCAGTGACCTTTTCAGCCCCAGTGATAGCATCAGTGTATGAAACAGTGTGATCCACTACTGTATCATTAATATTTATTATATCTTGCAAAGGAATTACTACAGTTGATACTGACAAATCTCTTTTTGCTCCAGCTGAGAAAGCCTGTGAATAAATCATGTCATATTTAAATATGAAAAACAGGTCAATGGCTACTGAGCTGACATTTCTAAAAGCAGAACCTTCCCTACAGCATAGCTTTAGGAAAACGCGCTCTGTTTGACAACATATATTCTTTTTAATAGAATCCTTTTAGTAGTTATTGTATCAAAAAAATAATTTAACTTTATAAATGGATAGGGAGAACATTAGGAGGAATAGAACTTCTTCTAACCTACAGATACACAGCATAACATTTTAAGACTTCACTTAAAGCAACCTCCTTCCAATTGATGTTACATACCTTCAGGCCAGAAAAATCCCCCTCAGGCGAGTTGAGTGCCTCAGAGAAATCCCCCTCAGGCGAGTTGAGTGCCTCGGAGAAACTGGTGAGAACAGCAATTTTTGGAAAAAAATGAACCAGTAAAAAGCAGTGCGTATTCATACCAATAACGTTCTCCTCCATACAGCCAAGTGTCAGTTTCCTTTTCTACTAAGATTAAGTGACTGGCAATGCAACTGTTTATTGCTCGACAACTAAAATCTTTACCAATCATAGGTTAGAGGAACTCTTGTCCAAGGGGAGCATATTGCTTTTAATAAAAAGAAAATTATGTAAGAAGATCCTATTGCATTAGTCATTTGCATGAAATCATATCTTAAATCTTTATTAAAAAGAGATAATCACACTGAGAGGAGTATCATTCTAAAATTGCTTGTATATATACTCACAAATCATACTTGATCCCTCAGCCATGTTGTATTACTTACGGATAGCTACTGCCCCAGACTGACAACTGCTGCAAAATGAGACATTTTTGTCTTCATGTACTAATATGGTTGGTGGAGACATCATTCTCTGATCTGAGCTCAGGTACAGCATACCGAATCACATGCTCTTTAGGAACTACGACTCTGTAGTAAAAATGTGACAGTTGTGATCCATTCCATTTAATGTAAACACAGAACAGCTTTTGATAATTTTCTCAGTTGTGTTTTGGTTGGGAAATATTTTAGATATTCTTGGAATAAAAGGTAAAGGAAATCTACATAGTGATTATAAATTAAGATCAATGGCAACTTTTATTTACATAGTTTAACAGATTCAAGCAATGATCCAAGCAATTATTACATTAGTCATTCAGATTCTGAACATCACTATAAACAACAAGTTCACAGCAGGCCTCACTAGTGTTGCATTCTTCATGGAGCTGCGATTAATTTCCAACATTTTTCTTTTTCCAACGAAGCCACCTCAGAGCTCTTGCCAGTGCTACTTGTCCCATGAGGAATGTGATAGTAAAGTTACGTTTATACCAGTCTCTAGGATTCCAAAGCCAGGAAAATCATTAGCACACAAAACAAGAACAGGAAAAAGGTAATCAATTATATTAAAATGTCCTTTGGCATTGACAAATGACAATTCAGTGATCATCTGCATTTTCTGTTCTTTGTAGCAACACTTTTCCTGCCTAATTACAGTTAAATAACCTATGAAATGGTCTATGCGAATATCCACATCCATGAACAGATTACATGTGAACTTTAGGACTACAACCATTGAGACCTTAACTGTAAAAAAGTTAAGGGATGGGTAGTTTTATGACCAACTGTATGTGAAATCAGGTAAGATAAAATAATTGTAACGATTTCTCGTGTTTCAGAAGTAAAGCTGGTCATCCATCTATCTAGAAAAATTTCTAGTGCTGTGCAAGATTTGTTAGGCACAGTTGGTCACCTATAAGGGTGGGGAAAAAAAACCAAAATAAAATCATACTTCAAAGACTAACTGTATAACCCAATACAGGAAACATTATGTTTCTAATACAGTATCTTTTAAAGATGATGCCTTTAATATTGCCAAAGTTAGTCTATGTCTTTAAACAGTTTTTATGAAGCACACATGGCTTCTGGAACCAATTCAAGATACAGACTATCCTACCTACATCAGCCCTTTTGAACCTCTGAGAATTTGCTTCAAATTCTTGCCCCTGTAACAAACTAAAGTAATATCATAATTTCTTTCTAGTTTCTAACAAGTATCCCTCCACCATTTTGCAAAATGCTGCACAAGAAGCAATAGAATACACTTGTGGTAGAATGAGCAGGGAATATTAAACACTAGGATTTAGGTCTTCTCTTGAGATCTCTGTGGGAAACCTTGCATGTACAGATCTAACATAAACCTGAGATACTAACCTCTCAGTAGGGATAGTAGCCAAAATCATGCTGACAAGCAGCACTGAGCTACACCCTCAAATGTCATGTTAAATCAAAATATCACACTAACATTGCAACTGTTTCCTTTCCCCTTTCATGTCTCATTTCCTATATCCCTCTTGAATTTTTTTTTCCTAAACTAGACTGTATTTCTAGTCTAAGTACCCTGAACTAAATATTCATGGCATCTACACATACTCATTGCTTCAGTTTTAAGTAAATTTTAGAAGTTGCAACACTCCAGCAGCCACAGTTTTCAGGCCAGCTGGCAACACTGCAAAAGAACATACAGCTAAACGCATAAACAGATTTTTATAAATATGACCCCTCAAAATCAGCGTGCCTGTAAAAAGCTCCACTGCTTTCAGGGCTGTCCAGTTCCACTTCGAAACTACAACGATGCAGCTGACACTACCTGATTTTACAAGGCAGCAGCAAGGAAGGTCATGTTTAGGCACAAAGCCTGAACTCTCTTACTGTGAAGACCAGACACTATCCCGAGTTTGCTACAACAGTGGCATCTGGTGACCAGTTCTAAGATAAACTATTCACTTTCTCACTCATCAGTTACAGGCAATTTGAACAACAATCCTCTTATTAAAAATAATATTTTACTTTCCATCTTTTTGTGCTGTTGCTTAGGTTTTTGGTGAGGTTACACCCCCCCCCCCTTCCTCCGCGGGCAAGATAAGATGTGCATATTTGTTTTAAATATTTGTTACAGTAAAATTGTTCTTATGTTACAGTGTATGCACAATACATACAAAAAACCCTAAACCACAGCTTGTTATAGATCAGCTGTAGAGATGGTAGAATTCTCAGTAGCATTACACCATTAGGAACCCAGTGACACTTGACACCTTTGAGCCCAATAATGTTTCAATCCAGTACAGAGAAGAAACTGAAGTTGTAGTTTCATATTCAGTGGGCAGTGCTACCGGAACTGGATTAAGTGCTGTCCCCCTCCAGCTTCCTATTCCTTCCTCATTTCTAGCCCTCTACCAAGTGTGCACAGCTACTTGCAGGGTAACGCATGTTTCCAAGTTGTTTTTCAGTTGTTTCAGATCCCCAATCCAGTTTCTCAAGTTGTTGTACAAGCAGTAAACACTGAAACAATGCAGTAGATGTTGTGAAGAGGCACAGTGGCTGCCAGCGAACCCAGTTGTAGCTGAGGTTCTACACAGGATGAGTTCAGGCGATCATTTTACTAATGCTTCACCACGCAAAAAAATCTCACGCTCAAGGCTAATCACTTTCATTTTTACAATATGCTTGCAAAATAATAAAACCAAGAATACTAAATATTCTCTCATTAAACAATTTTCCTTTGAGATTAACCACATTTACTAGTCCTTATTTAACAGTCAACTAGAATCTGTTACATAGAAATTTCAACTGTTTTACTCACAGAATTGTTTTGGTTGAAAAAGACCTTTAAGATGATCAAATCCAACTATTAACCTAGCACTGCCAAGTCCACCACTAGACCATGTCCCTAAGTGCCACATCTACACGCCTTTTAAATACCTCCAGGGATGGTGACTCAACCACTTCCCTGCGCAGCCTGTTCCAATGCTTGATAAACCTTTTGGTGAAGAAATTTTTCCTAATATCCAATCTAAACCTCCCCTGGTGCAACTCGAGGCCATTCCCTCTCATCCTATCACTTCTTACTTTGGAGAAGAGACCAACCCCCCCCCTCTCTACAACCTCCTTTCAGGTAGTTGTGGAGAGCGATAAGGTCTCCCCTCCACCTCCTCTTCTCCAGGCTGAACAAACCCAGCTCCCTCAGCCACTCGTCCTAACACTTGTGCTCCAGACCCTTCACCCGTTTCGCTGTTCTTCTCTGGACACGTTCCAGCACCTCCTGTACCCTCCTGTACTGAGGGGCCCAAAACTGAACACAGTATTCGAGGTGTGGCCTCACCAGTGCTGAGTACAGGGGGACGATCACGTCCCTAGTCCTGCTGGCCACACTATTTCTGATATAAGCCAGGATCCTGTTGGCCTTCTTGGCCACCTGGGCACACTGCTGGCTCATATTCAGCCGGCCATCGACCAACACCCCCAGGTCCATTTCTGCCGGGCAGCTCTCCAGCCACTCTTTCCCAAGCCTGTAGCGCTGCACGGGGTTGTTGTGACCCAAGTGCAGGACCCGGCACTCGGCCTTGTTGAACTTCGTACCATTGGCCTCGGCCCATTGATCCAGCCTGTCCAGATCCTTCTGCAGAGCCTTCCTACCCTCAAGCAGATCAACACTCCCACCAAACTCGATGTCATCTGCAAACTTACTGAGGGTGCACTCAATCCCCTTGTCCAGATCATTGATAAAGATACTAAACAGAACTGGCCCCATTTGCATATTTATCACTTTCAGTTAGCAGCATGAAAAAGACCCATGCCATCAGAGAAAAAACTGAGTGCCTGATCTTGCCTCTCAATCCGAGACATGAGATTCATTTCTCCACTAAATCAAAATAAGCATTAGAAGAACTCAAAATGATAATGCAAATATCTGTCAAATGCTAATAATAGCATTTTAAAAAAATCATTTTCTAAAATGACAGTTTCAGGTGCTCTTTTACCAATTACAGAAGAAAATGTTCAAATTTAAAATTTGATCTTGCACCTTTCATTTAGACTGTAATGTATAATAGCCAAGAGAAATACCTTCCACATACCTGTTATACTGCATGTGCTTTCTAAAATTTTTACTTAGAAAGTCCTTGTAAAAGTCAGCCATTTCTTCTGCATTCAGTGTTGCTTTTTGACCTGAAAATAAGTTTTGGCATAATAATGTCAAGATAATTCTTCGGATTAAAACACTGGGTTCAGATGAAGGAGAGCTAGGTCTGACTCCTTGCTCCTACAAGCTTCTTGTGTAACCCTGAACAAAAGAATGCTTTTCTTCCAACTTTTTAAAACTTATCTAGGGAGCACAGCAGATTAAAAATACTCACCATCTTGAAGCTGGCATAACCTTTAAAAGTCTATTACTTGTTAAAGTGATGATGTTTATCAGGTCTTAGATTATTTACGGAACTAGCAGATGGCTGTGAAAAAGTTCATACATCTAGGAGTTTATCCTTTAAGTAAAATTAAACTCTGACGGGGCTGAAGTCAAAACAGCACCAGCAAACGCATTTAGTAATTTAAATTTCCCCCGTAAAGCAAGTCATATCGAAAGAACACTATCCATGACTGATATAATAATTTCAGACGTACATTTTTACTGTTGCTGTTGATATAACTTATACTAAAGAGTGTATGTTCTGAGATGTCAGATTTATTAACAATACAGTAGACAGTTATTTTGTGAAGACGCAAGTACAAAAGCTGACTTTGAATATTCCACTCATGAGCAGAATATCAAGAGGAGATGGATTCTCTCCACAGAACATGAAAGGACAACCTGTGGCTACAGCGCAGATGCAGAATCTTGAGAACCAGCAAATATTCTCAACTATACCAGATAATTCCTACGCAACCTTTCTGGCACTTTAAATCCTAATAAAATGAGGATCAAATTTGAATGTCCCAAGGATATGGATATGATGAGGGAGACAGAATCGTGATATTCAACTCGTTACTGTTCCAAAATACATTTTAAAGCTCCTGAGACTGATCATAGAAATGTAAATTATTAATCAGTTCTATCTGTCATTATTTACAAATCTAATATATTACAATGGATTAACATACTATGGGATAAACTTACTCTAAGACTATTTGAAGGCAGCCTACTTAACACCTATAGTTAATTTGTTTCTTCATACTGGTATCAAGAGAACTGATCGTAGATTCATTTATATAAAAAAGGAAGTTTGGTTCGAACTGTTCATGTATGTTGTTATTGCTCTTCTTTTTATATACACATGCAGCTGTATTATAGAACAGATTTAATCAACACATGCAGCCAATATAATTCTATTTCTAAGGGATGTACATGCTTACTATTTTTTCTTTTATTTCTAGGGTATAAAAACAAAAGAGATAAACCCAAAACAAAACCAATAAAAAAGAAGCGTTTTCTAAACAACACAGAACTTAATTAAAATTATTTCTCAACCACACACTGATCACCAGGATACAAACAGAAGAGAAAAATAATGGTCTGTGATATACAGAATGTCAGAGCAGATGCTTTACTAAACTCAAACAGAGCATTATACTATGAACAAAACCTCATACTACAACGGCCAATTCACTGTTATTATGAAGGCATCTTGCTTTCAGTTTCACATAATGAATTAGAGAGGCAACTATTTTACAGCAACTGTGCTCAGGCAAAGACAGGCAGATAGCAGCTGCTGTCTCCTCAGCAGCTGTCTTATTCTCCCTCAAGGAAAAATATTGTATTCATTGTATATGCTATGGACCTGAAGCCAAAGAGCATGAATTAATCCACCCAACCATAACATGCATTTGAGGCAAATGTTCTGTATGTTTAGCTCTATATGTTTAGCTCAGCTACATCACTGGGTTAGGAGGTGTGAAAGGGCAAAAAAGCCCCTTCCTCCTCAGACTACAGAGCGATTATATTACTTGGCTAGGATTTCAGCGCATTCCCTCTAGCTGTGGGGAAGGAATTAGGGGAATAACAGTGCAACAGATGATCTGACCCCCTCACACCCATCTCTGAAGAGCTCCTCTCCCTTTTTGTTTATCACGCTCCTGAAAACACTTCTAAATCCTACCCTCAAGATTCACTTGTGACAGAACATGAAGAGCATAAACTAATAAGATTCGAAGTCAAATAGAATTCAGAATGCATCCTAAACTATAAACAAAGATCTCACTAACCTGTTTCATCTCTCATTTCCAGACCTTTGGCTTTCAGTCTTGAATAAATAAATTCTTCTTTTTCCTAAAACACGTTTTTCCACATTAGAATCTGATGTACTCAGTCCTTGAAGTTAACCACTGTTTTTAATCGCATAGCAGTGTAGTGCTTAATACCCTCTGAAATAATAAGCAATACTCATTATACTTGGAAATGTCAACAAAACATTTTCCTGAATCCAGTGAGTTAGTTAAACTGGTAACTTTGTCACTTAGATCCTGCTACCTGCACGCATCAATTAATTCATGCAAGTGTTTTACTCAAACATAAAACTTATTTGTGGAGTAAAGTTACAGCTGAGCTTCAGCATTGTTTGACAGGATCTGAACCTTCAGTTTATAAGACAAACTATGAAGATCTGCTGTATTGTATAACTGAGAATTTGAGCATAGAGAAAAACATGCAGCCTTAAAAAAAATTGAAATTATTTACATGAAAACAGAATAAATATTTGTACGTAAGTTTCTCAAACTTAAAAAGCAATTCTATGGCACTGAAAAACAAGCTTGGTTTTTCTTCTGAGATCTTTGCAAGTTTTGGGATATGATGATCAAAGATCATCACAAATGATAGTGAATTACTGAACCGTTACTGTCTTTCCAACAAGATTCAGTGTCTCCTAACCAATGCTGCAATCAGGAGAGAAGACAGACCACGATTGAAAAGTCCACACTTTTAGCCTTGTTGGGATACACTACCAGTGAAAAAGGGCATGTCCCTCATTTACCCTGGGTGATTACACCTGATTTCTCTCATTTATGACAGAGTAAGAAGTGCTACAGAATCATTTTCAACAGCTGCTATGGTCACAGACAGGTCTTGCATGTAGGGTGGCTACAACTTTGTATTTTCGGTGCAAGAAAGGAAAAAGGCAAATATCATTATATGCCACTAAATAGCAATAAAATACGCAGGTTCTTTAGCTGTGTACATCATTTTAAAGAAATGAATGACAAAAAAGAAATTTCCACCAGGACACTGTGTGTATTAAAAGAAACGGTATTAATTACCAGCCAGTAACGGCAGGCAGAACCGAACCCTACCTCACAGAGACCAAACACCCCATAATTCTGGGTGGCAGAGCAGGCACCAGGCGGGCACCGAGCAGCACCAGGCCTGGCGGCGGGCTCACCTGGCAGAAGGCACGGTTGTGCCGTGCCCAGAAGCGCTGGTTGCAGGCCTGGGCCTCCTGCCGTGCCTCCCGCAGCCGCCGCTCCAGGGGCGACTCCTCGGGGGGCACGTAGAAGATGACGGGGCGCAGGTTGGAGTGCTTGTCGGGGGGGCCAATCCAGTCGTTACAGGAGTGCGCGGGAGGGCTGAAACCCAGGCCCTTGAAAACAGAGGCAGAATTCAGTATGACTGCTTTAGCAGAGTTTTTGAGGAAGAGCCCAATTTGAAAATAAGTTCTAAAACTCCACACAACCTTTAAAGATATAAGCATAGTAAGTTCAGAAGTTACGCACGTTCGCTTACCCTGACTGAAAACGATGCGATACATTTAAAGTTTACTTTTATTTAGAAATGCACTACAGAGAAGCTACCTTTGACTCTTTTCCAACACACATGAATCATGATTTTTTTTTTTCTCCAAAGCAACGGGGTTTTCTTCCTCTCATGTTTATATCACTGCTATTCCATTTCATTAAAATATTCGATGGCAAGAATTAACAACGACACAAGTCGTCCAGAACGCTACGTTCTTTGTACGTCCTTGCGAACACGCACAAGGCTGTAGCTTTTCAGGCCGGCTTTAGGAAGACCCGTCTCTAACAGCCCCGTTTGTAGAAGCGTGTTCCCTCCCCCGCGCCTCAGCCCCCACCCGCGCCGCTCGGGAGGGCCCGCCCGGTATTTACAAACACCGGGGGCGTTAGAAAACACATCAACAACGAGAGGCGGCGGGAAAGACAGGCTTCTACCGGGACGCACCCGCCCAGCGACGCCGAGAGGCACCGCGGGGGCGGCCTCCCCCGTTCTCCCCTCAGGGCTCCTCAGGGGCGGGAGACCCCGCGGCGGGCCGGCTCCGGGCCGCCCCCCTCCCGCCCGCATTTACCGGGCTCTCCTGCCGCTCCCCGCGTCCAGCCGTGGGGCCGCGACCGGGGGAGGATGAGAGAAGGCGGCGGTGACAGCAGCCGCCGGCCCGCAACACCCGTGCGGCCGCCATGGCTCGCCTCCTGCCGGCGCCTGGCGCTTTACGGCGGTGTCGCAAAGGCAAGGCCGCCCGGAGGGCGGTGCCGGGGAAGGGGCC